>JAJOOR010008665.1:0-27434 GCA_036250505.1 Solanum acaule | reverse complement strand
AAATGCCTTAGTCTTTTGTTTTTTTGGTGTAAGCAAGATTTAGTGGGGGAAGTAGATAGTCTAGTGGAGTTTATAGGCCAATTGTAAATTTTTTAAAATTTGTTTTTGGATTTGAGAATGATGGCACCCCCTGGGGGTATGTAAATCCCTCCTCATCAATTTCTTGATGAGTTCTTTTGTGTGAATACAAAGTTACCTATTTCAAAAAAAAAAAAAAAAAAGCATCAGAGAAGAAAAGAGCAAGACTACAAAATTTTGCTCCATGTGCAAGTTGTGCTCCAGCTATTAAGATTATCAAATTCTTGTCATTCCTTCTTCTCCTTCTTTTACCTCTACGGCTTTACACGGATTGTATAGGTGCTTCATTTTGAGTTTTCTAGGCACTTCATGGATAATACAAGTAGGTTGATGATTATCCCTATTACTAATACTGGACACTAGTAGAGGAGTTGAAATGATAAGAAGTGTGTAAATTATAAAAGGGAAAAAGGACAAATATACCCCTGAACAATCGTAAATGGTATGCAGATACCCTCCGTCATACTTTTGGGACATTGGTGCCCCTGCCGTCCAAAAACTAGAGCATATATGCCCTTCACTCTAACGGAAGACTAAATAGGGACACGTGGCGCAATCTTATACGTCGATCCGATATTTAATAAATGTCGGGTCAGTGGATAAGATTATGACACGTGTATGTTTGTTAGTATAAAGGGTATATATTTTTATTTTTTTTGATGAAGTAAGTAGATTCATTTCAAGGCATCAAGAAGATGCAAGCTTTACAAGGATAGATCAGTTAAGCTCACAAAAATAAAGGGTATATATACTCTAATTTTTGGACGGCAGGAACACCAATGTCCCAAAAGTATGACGGAGGATATCTGCATATCATTTACGATAGTTCGGGGGTATGTTTGTCCTTTTTCCCATTATAAAAACAAGTCAAAGTAGATTGTCCCACACTAGCACTTCCAGCAGTAAAACTAATTTTCTAGTGGAAATCTACAAATTCTAAGAAAATCAAGTTTTATTTATGTAAATATGAAAACCCCATATATAAAAGTGGTATGGAAAAGTAAAGTACAACAACATACCCAGTATCATCCCACAAATGAGTTCTGGGAGGGTAGGATGTATGGAAACCTTACCCCTACCTTTATGTGGTAGAGAGGTTGTTTCTAGTAGACCCTCGGCACTGAAAGCAGAGTACGTAGAGAGAGAAAAAAAAAAACTTCCTATAAGGAGTATCCAATCATCTAACAATAAACAGTGTCCACCAAGGTACTCCAAACTTCTATGAAACCACAAAAGTGATCCTCTTATATCTATAAGCAAACTTTCAATCTCTTCGAAAATCTGATTTTTCTCTCCAAATGTCATGAGCACAAATAAGCAACTTCCCAAGGTTTTTTTCTTCTCTTCCTTCTAGTTGGCCGACTTAAAAACAAGCCTTTCAATTGCTAACTTTACCTATTTAATACCAAACAGGCTCCGAATCGTGGAGTCCAAGCTCTTATTCTTCTAACTACCAGATGTTAAAATAAGTCTTTAACAATTGCCGACATTACCTATTCAGTACCAAACAGGTTCCATTCAACCACCAATTGTTGTTGAAACTGACAGAGAAACAATAAGTGGATCACATCTTTCCACTACCATATAACACCAACTGAATTCTGAAATGAGTGATATTCCTCTTCCTCAGATTCTCGGTAGTAAAGATGACCCCCAAGCTTCCAACCAGATAAAGAAAAAAAGTTTTATTTGCATCCTTGGTACCATACTGAAGAGTACAGAAAGGCCCTGTCTCATCCTTCTCAGTAATCTATGAGAGAGAGACAAAACTGTGAAAATCCTTTGTTCTGTTCTTCTCACTTCCAGGACCTCAAACTCGGTGAAATTCTCTGCTTGTGCATAGTACCTCAAGTAAGTCATGGAGTAAATTTGCTAGTGGCTCAGCCTTCCTTAATTTTCTTCCATTTAAAAAAAAGTAAATAAAAATGTCCCTCTTTTATTATGTTACCAAACAGAAGAAATATGTCTGTTAGGGTCAACTTGATTTCTGACATCAATTTTAGGCTGGTAGAATTATTATTTTTGAGAATTAGGCTGGTAGAACTTTTCAAAGGGTGAATAGGTACGTGTAAATATATGAGTGGTCCAACTTTTCAAAAGTCACTCTCTCGCAACTATCTGGGGCGTGTGCCCCAATGTCGTCACCCCACATACAATCTTTTCGAACTGTAGGGAGGTGAGCTATTTGTATTACAGAAACATAGTCACCAGCCAATTTTTCACGGTCTCTAGTTTTTCTTTGTTGACAGAGTTTGAGATTGTAGATCTTTGTCAAAAGATAGCTTGTTCGGAAGAATCATCTCAAAAGTTGGTTCAACTGTGGATTCACCTTTCTTGGTTGATTTGGATTTTTCCGAAGCCTTGCCAGAGAAAGGCTTGCAACCCGAAAGAGAAAGTGACTTTTCGCAACAAGTAATCGAAGCATCTTGATGTGGAGAAGAAGGCGCAGACATGAGGAATATGGTGGGTGATTGTTAAAAGGGTCGAGAAAATTAAAATTTTGTCAATAAACATCCAATGAAGATATGAATGTCGAGGAAGGATGAGCAAAGTCAAAAAAGGAATTTGTTGTGAGGGAGAATTTGTCAACTAACGTAATTACATTTTCACCTCACAACAAATTCCTTTTTTGACTTTGCTCATCCTTCCTCGACATTCATATCTTCATTGGATGTTTATTGACAAAATATTAATTTTCTCGATCCTTTTAACAATCACGCCACCATTTTCCTCATTTTGCGCCTTTTTCTCCACATCAAGATGTTTCGATTACTTGTTGCGAAAAGTCACTTTCTCTTTTGGGTTGCAAGCCTTTCTCTGGCAAGGCTTCAGAAAAATTCAAATCAAACAAGAAAGGTGAATTTACAGTTGAACCAACTTTTGAGATGATTCTTCCGAACAAGCTATCTTTTGACAAAGATCTACATTCTCGAACTCCGTCAACAAAGAAAACTAGAGACCGTGAAAAATTGATTGGTGACTATGCTTCTGTAATACAAATAGCTCACCTCTCTACAGTTCGAAAAGATTGTATGTGGGGTGACGACATTGGGGTACACGCCCCTGATAGCTGCGAGAGAGTGACTTTTGAAAAGTTGGACCACTCATATATTTACACGTACCCAATCACCCATCCTTGGTATCATACTGAGGAGTACAGAAAGGCCCTGTCTCATCCTTCTCAGTAATCTATGAGAGAGAGACAAAATTGTTCTGTTCTTCTCACTTCCAGGACCTCCAACCTCGGTGAAATACTCTGGTTGTGCATAGTACCTCAAGTAAGTCATGGAGTAAATTTGCTAGTGGCTCAGCCTCCCTTAATTTTCTTCCATTTAAAAAAAAAAGTAAATAAAGATATCCCTCTTTTTACTATGTTACCAAGTTTTTCTCAGTTTCTCTTATGGTACCAAACAGAAGGAATATGTTTGTTCGGGTCAACTTGATTTCTGACTTCAACTTTAGGCTGGTAGAATTATTTTATTTTATTTTTAAATTAGGCTGGTAGAATTTTTGAACCAGATAAAACTCTCGGATCAATTTTAGCCTTGATTCATCTCATACTGAGCCCAACTTCTGTCAGTAGAAAAGTGTCACAAAACCCACTTAGGCTTCTCAACTTGTTTACACCCCTCTATTGCAAACATTTACAACTCTAATTAGTTGCTCAGAGTCAAAAGTGAGCATGTAAAACAATTTACTAATATCCATAATGGTGCCAAAGGATCACATGTTTTTTTCTTCTTAGAGACAATAAACAAATACAACATTTATAGTTAATGACTAATGGTTGCCTAGATTGCAGGACGAGAGAAGGAATAGGGATGAAAACTGACAAGTGTGTGTGAGAACTACACGAAGCACAAAGGGAAAATAAGAAACATATGAGAAAAAAGGGCAGCCCCGTGCAAAAGAGCTCCCGCTATGCATGGGGTGGCGAAGGGCCGGACCACAAGGGTTTATTGCGCAGCTTACCCTACATTTCTGCAAGAGGTTGTTTCCACGGCTTGAGCCCGTGAACTCTTGGTCAGATGGCAGCAACTTTACCAGTTACACCAAGGCTCCCCTTCAAGAAAGGAATTAGAGAAAAATGAAAATAGCAGTGTTGTTAAAGGACAGTGTTCGCTTAAAAGCGATGGGTTATCGTTGTATGGTGAAGCATTACACTTCAGAGAACATGTGCATGGTGATCCAACTGAGTAGAGATGAGTTCTTTGAATCTCAACTTTGAGGATTTGTACTAAAGTTAGCATCATTGTACATTGAACGCTGAAATTAATTATTTTAATTGCAACTTGAATATTATAGAGCTAAATAGATATATGTTTGGTACTCTATAATTTTCCGTAAATTGTGCGGTTCACTTTGCTTTACTTCTTGCCTTTCACTTCAAGCCTCGTAAACCTTGTGGCTCTTTTGCGTTTTTCCTTTTTGAAAACGCTGGAAAATAGTTCCATGAACTCATCACAAGAGTTAATAAAGACAAAGTAGAGAAAGACGTACAATGGTTCCACAACCTCACTTCACTAAATGTTCCAGACCATTTCATATCAGGACTAGCTAATAAGCAACTTAGAAGAAACTTGAAGAATATTAAGAAAGAGCACATCATAAAACCTACATTTCACTAAAGTGAGGAGTTCTTAAAATTTCTTTAGTTTTACCAGAAGGGAGTGTCACAATTAAATAGTTCTTTACATTTCAAATTCAACATTATGTTTTCAGTTTCAGTTGAGTAGACCCAATGTTCACTTTCCAACAGCAACAACATACCCAGTGCAATCCCACATGTGGGGTATGGCGAGGGTGAGCTGTGCCTAGAACTTACCCCTACCTTTAGTGGGGTAGAGAGGTCATTTCCGATAGACCCTAGGCTCAAGAAAAATTGTGTTTCAGAACACTTCCCAATAGCAAAACAACAATCTATATCATGTTACAGAAGACCTAATAGGTCTCACTTTTTTAACAGTTCCAAAACCCATACATCTAAGATAGTACACTTCCACCAAGTCAGCAACTAAAAATTCTAAAATACCACTTGGTACATGTTATAGAACTTCTACAGTTAGTTTGGGACTCTAATGGAGTCCTAGAGAAAAACAATTGCATCAACTAACTTAACCGATCTTAGGTACATTTATGACAAATGCCCAAAGTATTTTAAAATTCCCCAAACAGACATCTTCCCTTGTATGGAGACAAAATATCTAGAGGTAACAAGTCTTTGATACTAAGATCCACTTCACTCTTCCTTACACAAACTACTCCCTCTATTCCTTTTTACTTGTCCCTTGTTAATTCGGCACTCCCCTTAAAAAACTATTTATTAGAAGTTTGTTTACTAAATTATTTTTATTAATTATGCTTTGGAAATCTACGTTTGATTACTAGTTCTTTATTTATTTTTTATAAAGGTAACCTAGATTACTAGTACTTTATGTAACTCCTCAAAGATAACGGCAATACTGAAAGAAAGTAATGAATCTCTCTTGACTTGCTAAAATGGACAAGAAAAAAGGAAAAACTATTTTTAGTATAAGGGGCAAGTAAAAAGGAATGGAGGGTACATAAGTCAGTTAAGTGATAATGTGGCCACTTCAACCGTCTGCTTCTTTTGAATGCTACTCATCTATAGCTACATTATGAACTACCACATCCACAAGTGAGATGAAGAAATTCACTAGAATCCATTCTGAAGCTTTACCCTCCACCTACACCGAGTCTATAAAGCAAAAGATTTTGAAAGAAAGGAAAAAAAAAACAAATATTGCAGTCATTGTTTTCTCCCTTAACATCCAAAAAATATATCATAGAAAAACAATTCCTTAGCACTTCTTGTGCGTCAAAGCTAGAAGTTTTCAGAAGAGATATTTTATTTTTGTCTGTCTAAAGACTTTCCTATCTTCTACCTTGCAAGACGTTTGATCCACAAATCCAAAGTAACTTTGCTATTTATTTTTTGATAGTAACAAAGATGTACTGCTAGGCGCCAGCTTGTGCACACCTCAACTAATTCTCTAAGGAACCTACTTCACCCCACAAATACAGATACGAGATAATTTTAACTACCAATGCTAGCACAGATACAAGACAACTTTGACCACCAAGGCGGCAGATAGGAAGAATTCATTCGCTGCTGGGATACAAACCTTAACCTCTGTTCCCAAAGTTGCCACTCCAACTTTTTGGGTGCAATTGCACAGATAGCCAATTTTGGGATACCCATTGAAGCCACAGCTTAAGTTCATAAAGTTTTGTAAGTTTAGACACTTCAGACTGAAGTTGCAAAAAATCGTGTTTGAAATTACAAATTTGTCCGAAGTTTGGTATTGCTTGTGCAAGCAAACATCCGACATATGCGTCAAAAGTTTGACTTGTCAAGACCAAACTTCAAACATGTATATCTGAAGTTTGAACTACCAATACCTCCAGTTTCGACATATTTGTTCAAAACAAAAAATAGTTTTTTCTGAAATTTGAACTACCAATTTCATCCCTGCCTAAAGTTACCAGTTTCAGAAAAAAAAAATAAACCCTGCCAATGATTCCCAGCTTTTCCAACAACATCCACTTGATCGGAACAAACTGTTCATATGCGAAATTCAAGACTCACTTCTTCAAGCCTGCAACAATGGTGATTTTTAGATGGTGTTGCAATTTACTCCCGGATATCTTGGATATAAGAGTTAATGGATTAGTTCTTTTATGGTTTTGATAGGCTTTGATTCAAACGTTATACTTTATTGATGTAAAATAGATTCAAAAAACACTATTATACATCAACTAAGAAGAAGAAGAAGAAAAGACGGAAGAGCGTCCAAGTAGGCTGCCCCATGAACTAGTAGAATCTCTTCTACTTTTTGAATCATTTCAACCCAAACCATTAAAACCAACACATAGCTTTCTGTATATTAAAAGGAAAAATATGAATGATCGATTTGGCGTGCTCTATCATCTATTTTTTTAGACAAAATCAAATTTCCAAAATGAACGCTTCACACTTCAATCTAGAGAAGGTTCACCACAGGTTGGACTTCCTCAGACGCCCCAGATTGATAAATAGGGAATGGATTTCTCCAAAATCATCTCATATGAGCCACTCTCCATGGATGATAATCATGTGAATGGGGTTCACAGACACAAGAAAACCCTTGTATCTTTGAAGATTCCCATACTGCAATAAAAAGCTAAATGCAAGTGTTGGAGGCTACATTTTGAAGGAGCTTTGTTGAGCCATGTAGAATAAATGTAGTTATCCCACTTGACCTGTGACTTCAACAAATGCAGTCTATCTAATCTGGGTTTTAAATAATTGGAATTAAGCATTTGATAGCATTTAACTTCTACGTAACCAGCTGTAAAATTGATTTAATACTGAACAAGCAAGCCTTATACTGCTTGTTACATTTTTCTCCACTAACTCTTAGGAGTTATTAGGGGTGTAAATTGCTGAGATTCAATATTCAAGCTAGCAACCAAAATAATCACCACAACTAAAACTTTCTTTCTCTTAAAATGTTGCTGTCTTCCTTCTAAATGATTAGTTTGATACAAAACAGGCTGATATTTAAAATAAAAGGGGATGAGATTGAGATGCAGCACTGTTCATCAATTCCAGCGAAAGATAAGTCAGCAGATATAATTAGGGTTTTATAGATCAAGGGAGAACACATTTCTTCTTCAGCTTTTACCACTACATTGAGCATGAAATACGCTAATTATCATTCTTATGACATGCTTTACTTAAACTTCATTAAGAAGCATGATTGTGGTGGGGTGGGGAGGATATGAACGGTGAACCCCAAAGCAAAAAGTGCAAAACACAACTACCTATTCAGATTATTTGTATCAAGAAGTTAATATGAACATACTAACATGTCGGGATACATGACGAACAGACTGCTGCTATTGTTTATTATCAGGGAAACTTTGGTAATCTTTAAAGCTATCAATTCTAAATGAACTATCTTTTCTCTTGTTTTTATGCTTGATGACCAAGTCTCAGAAATTCTGAAAGCAGAAGGAACTTAATTTCTTGCTACTACGAAAACTTAAGCAAAAAATGAAAACAAGGGTTTTAAAGGCAATCTCATTCACCTTGTGCACTTGACCTGCAAAAGGTCAGTTCCTTCATCATGAAGCTCAGCAACAACTCAGCTTACCAGCATTCACGCAGCTGCTTCTGAAACAGAAGATTTTTTTCAGCTTAGCTTCCTCTTCAATCGAGCTTCAGCGAGAGTAGTTGAAGAAACCATAGATGAGAGGCTATTGTAAGATTAGAAATCAACTCACTTATTTCTGCTTTCTGGAGCTGCAGATCAATTCTCAAAATATCATTTGACTCGTAGTAATTAACCATCTAGTTTGGACAATTCTCTTGCCAAGATGACATATGTCTGGAAACTAATATTGCAGCTCTTGGATTCCATGACATGAAGAAGCTTCATGCACAATTCAGATTCTCTCTCCTTGAGTAAGCCATCAATCAGGATGGTCCAAACAATCTCATCATTGTTCCACTTTTTCCCAAGCATGTTTTCAAATAGTACTTCAACTTCTTTTAGTCGGCTACTTCTACAGAGAGCACAAATGAGTGATTGATAAATTGACAAAGGAGGTCGAAAACCTTGTTGAATCAATGAATCAAATATTTCCAAAGCGGCATCCACTTTTAAATTGTTGCAATAAGAAACTAGAAGAGAGCAATATGCTGCACTAGTAGGACTGAAGCCTTTCTCTCTCATATGTTCAATCAACTGGTCTGCCTCATAAGTTTTACCTTCTCTATACAGACCAAGAATTAAAGTGCAATATGTGCCTTCATTCGGCTCACAGCCAATTTCCGACATTCTCTTTAGTAGAGTACATAACAGTTCAATACTAACATCCTTCTTGCTAGCTGTGACTATACACTGTTTCACGCTTGACGGAGACCTTCCCTGAAATCAACTCATGTTCCTTTTGCAATCCTTTCAACAACACACCAAAGGTTCTATAATTTGGTTGACAACCCTTATCAACCATCTGGCGAAGAAGTAAAAGCGCATGATCTAGTCTATCCAATGCTACAAAACCATCAATTAGTGACGTATAAGTCACATAATCAGGAGCTAATCCTTTTTTCTCCATTTCTTTGAGTAAGCTCTCTGCTTTATCAGCCTGACCTTCAAGACATAAGCCGTAGATTAGCGAACTGTAAGTGTACAGGTTCGGCATGCAATTTCTTCTCTCCATATCATGCAAAATCTCAAATGCAAGATGAGTTTCACCATTCCTACAAAGACCATCAATCAAAGTTGAGTAGGTGATTACATTTGGGAGCAGTTCACTTTCTGCCAGCTTATTACATAGTCTTTTTACTTCCAAAAGCCTGTTTTTTTTGGACAAACCATTTATGATAGCATTGTAAGTTTCAATGCCTGGACTGCAACCACTGTCTTCCATCCTTTTAAGTAATGCAAGTGCGTCATCTACTTTCTCTTCCTTCGAGAGACCATCAATTAGAGCTGTATAGTTTACCTTGTTTGGACTTAAACCATTCTTTATCATTTCCTGGAAGAGAGCTGAAGCTAAATTAAGCTTGCCCCTCTTGCAGAAACCAGAAATAAGTTCGGCATAAGTCCATTCATCAGCTTTACATCCATTATTCTTCATCAAATCCAGCAGTCTCATAGCATTGTCCAGAAATCCCCGTTTAAGGTAGCCATTAATGAGGGTATTATAAGTAATCACTGTTGGAACCGGACCCACCTTTAGCATTTCACTAAGTAAAACCATTGCCCTTTCAATATTCCCAACCAAGCATAATCCATGGATCAGTGCATTGCAAGTTATAGTGTTGGGTTTGTATCCATGTGCTTCAATCCAACGGAAAATATTAAAAGCTCTGTCTATATTTTTTGCTCTACACAATTCAGTTATCAATATATTGAATGTAACCATAGTTGGGAGCAAACCTTTTCTCAACATGTCGTGATACAATCCAATTGCCACTTCAAGGAGTCCAGATTGAGACAGTCCACTAATTAGAGCTGTATATGTCTGGACATTTGGTTCACAACCCCTCTTTCTCATGTTCACTACAAGATCAACAGCCTCTTTCTCACGTCCAACTGCACACAAGGAACTAACTGGAACTGTGTATGTATACACAGTGGGTTCAATACCTTTCTCTATCATCTCGTCAAGCATATCCATAGCCTCATCGACTCTCCCCTCCGAACAAAGTCCATTTATAAGAGTAGTATAAGTTGCTGCATTCGGATCTATTCCATCCTGAACCATCCGATCAAATACCACAAATGCTGCATCCAAGTCCCTGTTCCTACAATGCCCCAGAATCAGAGATGTATATGTAAACACATCGGGACTCAATTCCCGCTGATAAATATGACTCATTATCATCTTGGCCTCTTCAACTCTCCCTTTCTTGCACATTATGTTTATCATAGTGTTAAAAGTTAATAAACTCGGCACCGTTCCACTGCTCATGATTTCTTGATAAGCACTCTTAGCTGCCTCAACCATCTCAAACTTACCCAATTGAATCAACAAAGTATTAAAGCTATACAAAGTATACCCAAGACCTTTTCTGCTAAGTTCACTTAAATACTCAATAACCCATTTCATTTCCTCCTGGTTTCTACAACCTTTGATCATCAATATCCTCACATGATCAGCAGGAGCAAATTTCTTGTCAAAAACAAGCCTATTCAACATGGAAACATAACAGTTCCTATCATGTTTGTAAAAATGCCTCTTAGAAACCCAGTAAAAAAACTGCAAAGCTACTTCAGTATTTTCATGGATCTCAACGAGTTTTGCCACGTGTGGGGGTCTTAATATGGAGCTCAATGACTGAAGCTCTCCATTTGTCTGCCATTGCAGCCGCGGATTAGACAAAATATCCGATACCTTAGAAACAATAAACAAAAGCTTCTTACTTTCTTCTGTATGTATGGACTCAGATTGATCAAAAAGATCGGGTTTTGATGAAAATTGAAGACGACCCAGATAAGTAAAACCCCTGAACTTGCTCCTTCGATGCGGATTTAAGGAATAGAGAAATATGGGTTTGAGGGGCTTTACCATTTCGAGCAGTGAATGTGAGGATAACAGTGTGAAGAGTTCATGAAGATGGTGTGGGATTGATCAGAAGAAAATGGTGGAGTGTTGATGTGTTGAGTCATGGGTAAACGTGGTCATGAGGAGACCACAACAGAAATGGTGGAAGAGAGGAGAATATAGGGAAGGGGGGGCTGCGTAGGTGCAAATGCAATGGCATCAAACCTCAGTAGCCAAAGCCCAAAAGGGCCCCCAATGGCTTGCTTTTGAGGTTTTGGACTGTAAAAGATTTTAGGGTTATTCTCAGATTTCCAAAAATATTCTGGGCAAGATGATGAATGGTGTTTGATCAAAGATTTTCGTTTGGTTTGGTGGTTGGTTAGAGTTATGCCCGTATTTGTGAGATTGATTATACTAATGAGTATAATATCGTATGTATGTATTAGTTATACATAGAATATTTGTTATTACATTTTTTGTTTTTCCTAAAATAATACTTAAATAGATTTTCGCATAACTTATATATGTATTGGTTATGTGGATTTTTAAATTGTTAAGCAAGTGTTAATTTTATATATGGATAACTTATTTTTTATTTGGAAAAGACTTGAATATGTCATCGAACTTTGAGAAGAGGTTTATTTATGTCATCCGTTAAAAGTTTGGTATATCTATGTTCTTTCCGTTTGAGAAAAGGTTCATTCATGTCATTATTTGTTAATTGAAATGCCATAGATGAGACAATTTTTTAACGAATGACATAGATGAGTCTTTTCTCAAAATTCAATGGCATGTGTGAGCCATTTTTTTCTTTTAAAAAATAATTTAATTAATGGCGAGATCGAATCATAATTGATCACCTATAAAAATGGTTTTGCAAAATCATAACTATTTTTCCATTAACAAATAATAGCATTTATGAGCCTTTTCTCAAAGGAAAATACATTAATGAGCCAAACTTTTAACGAATGATATAGATGAACATTTTCTTAAAATTCAATGTCATATTCAAGTATTTTTCCTTTTTTATTTATCTATTATATCGGATGAGTTATACCAAAACTTATACATAAATAATTTGTTTTGTATTCAGCTACCAAACGATCTTGTAACATCATCTTTAACACTATCACGGTATTCATGTCACTACTGATAGCAAAGAAGACATCAAACATTAGCTTGATAGATTTAAGAGAAAAAAATGAATTTGTTGTAAATTGAATCTCCACACTAATATGCTAAAGTATTGTAAGATTAATACACACACAAAATTCTATGTGGTGTATACTAATTAGCCATTTGATATACTTGGTGCCCAAAGTGTATACATGGCAAGAAGATATTCATGTATCACACTTTGGGCACAAGTGTATACAACTATTTATACCCTATTCTTGTAACAAAGAAAGAGGCAAGAGTAAATCACGAAAGAAAATACTACACATACTATTTCTCATCTTTCTTATTATCTTAGTTTTTATACTTTAGTTTATAACACGTTATCAGCACGAGTTTTTTCATCTATGAGCATCTCCGACAGTGCATTAGCCGAAACATAAATAGTATAGAGTATATTATATTTTGCTATATAAGTCTTCTTATACTTGATAGTCTAAATTTGATGTGTCTAATGTAATTATCGTTAATGTTATCATCAATTTTTAAGCTAAATATTAAAAGTATAATTAGTACATACTTAATTGATAACCTTGTTGGAAGAATTGAACTCACCGAAATCGTTAGAAGACTAAAAGTGCATAACATGAATTTTTAATTTGGTTGATACTTTGTTGTGGTTATCACCTAGTAATACATAATTGCTTTTAAAGGAGATATAGTTGATTTAAGGAATGCATATCAAAATAAAAAGGAAAATGTATTAAAATTTCTTATGTTGACCTACATTAACTTTGATCAACATCATTGATTATTTTACACTTGTTTATCTTTCACTAGCTAATCATTTACTTCTTGAATTATTATAATATGTTATATGTACTACCATTTTTATAGTTGCTTTAAAAAGGTAAGCAAACTAATATTTGAAGAAGTATTTTTTTTTTCCTTTGGAATCATCAAAAAGACTTTTCCATCATAAAAGATTCTTTGAAGGGGCATTGGCATGTCATTTAGGTTGGCAATTAACAAACTTGTCAATGGTAAGCTAATTGTATATTTTTACTTTATGGTAAGCGTCCTTCATAATACTAATTACATTAATTCTGATTTGTATATATCTGCAAAAGAGTATGCTAATTTTTGAAATTCATAAAATATGCTACACGTCATTGAGACAATTTGACATGTAGACTTTATTAGGTCCATTTATCAAGTGTGTATTTAATTCTTGGATTTTGAGGTATCATTTTATTTATTGTGATTATTAGTGTTTACCTCTAGTTGCTTTATCTATAAATTACAATTGAAGAAAGAAATTTTCTTAACTAGCAACAAATGAAGTCAATGTTGAGAATTAATTTGTTGATCTTTCAATAAGTGAATTATTCATAAAACTTTTAAATTGAAAATAGTATTCAGAGCCACCTATGAGGATCAATTTTGTTTCGTTTAGCAAAGGTAATAACTTGTATATGATCTTTTGAAGTGTTATTATGACTAAATTTATTTGTGCTATTAATAACAAAGTTACAATATTTTAAAGGCTCAATGACCAATTTTATTTTGGACTATATATGATATCATTAATTGAGGTAAGACGGTGGATTCAAATTTCACCGCACCAAAAGGGTAAGACATCGATTAAAGTCTCGATACACCATGATGATAAGATTTTGCAAGTCCCTTCGCATTTTGGCCTAACACGCCTTTGTATGGATAAGACATTGGGTTAAAGTCTCAATGCAATGATATATAATGATGATTGAACAAATAGATATGCTCTTGCTAAAAAATGTGAATTCCGTCCCACTGAATATGCTCCATTCATTTAAGTGAATGTGATAGCAATACAATAAAAGTCTGAAAGATGACAAGATTATTTTATGATCAGACATATGCATATGGATGTGAATGGACAAAATAATAATAGTCATCATTATGATAATTGTAAAAGAGAGAACAATATGAGTTCTCAAAATTGTCCTTCAAAGAGTGAAGGTAATTTTTGCCATCAAATTTGGTATGAAAGGTATTGAGCACGCGATTACTGTACGTGCAAACTAATTTGATTTTATAAATCCTCCATCAAAATAAAAGAATATAAAGTGAAGGTGCACTTGACCTTTCAAAAGTGATGTCGAGGTATGTCATATGAATATGATAATTTTCAAAGCATGACAATAAACTTCTAATGAAAGGAATAACTATGAATCATGTATATATGATTATAGTCAATTCCTTGAAGAGAATGTGACTTGTGATAAGTATCATGAAAAGTGGACCATTCTTGAAAGTGAATGTGTCAAGAGATGATGAAAATTATAAATAAAGACATGCTCATGTATGATTTAATAAATACCACAACTCACCCCTATGGGAGGTTAGAGAGAAATAAAGAAATTTTCTGTTGGTATAAATGGTCATTGGTGAAGTACTTTTAGTACATCACAAATATTGTTGTACGTTTTATGATGAACTACCGAAAGGGCAAAAGAAGGAAATAATTTCTTGCCATAAAAATTGTCATTAGTTATGTATCTCTGTGCATCAAAAATATTTTGCCAGATATTAAATAAGAGGGAGGAGATACTAATGACAAAAGTAAATCAAGAAACAAGTTTTGATTGTAATGATTTTGACCATGACAATAATGATATAAATTTCTCTTTGAAGGAGATGTCACCACACAAACAATGTTATAAAATATGTGGTAGTATCCAATATTAATTGTGAGCTTTGGTGAGCTAATGTGCTATTACCCAAAGAAATAAAATTGCTCATGATATTGAATTGTAGTAAGTCTCGAAAGAAACTTTTTAAATTTTAAAGAAATAGTCAAAGAAAAAAAATATTGAGACTATAAAATATGGAAAGAATTAAGATCTTCATATTGCTACATCAAAGTGGGTTATAAATATTTACGTGAAAAATGATCATATTTGCATATTGTTTGTGGTAACTAAGTATGGGCATGATGATGGAATCACATGCAAAATAAACTAGAAGTTTATTGAAATAAATATCAGTTGGCATGGCCGGTTGATGACCATCTCGATTTAAATATGATACGAAAATTACAGAGAATTCACATGGTTATATATATTGAAGAAATAATAAATTCTTCAAGAATTCTCTTATGTTGTTTGTTCTCATGATAAGACTATCATTACAGTTGTATCTCTTGAAATTTTGAAATGTATAAAAAGGTGAATATGGGTCCGTTCACCTGTCATGTGGACCATTTACTATTATATAGATGCATCTATGTTATGGTCACATGTGTTTTATTATCAACTTGCAATTTAATTTTTTTTCAAAGGTTGTTTGCTCAAATTGATAAATCAAGAGCACATTTCAAATTATAAAACTATATTGATAATGCTGGTATATATCCAAGTGGTTTAAGCAGAAATTTTATGCCTCCAATTAAAACTAAACCATTGATTATGAGAACAAAACTCCCAAAAGAAATTTGGTATGAGATGTGTAAAGTGTAGCAACACTTGTATGTATCAAGCCAACAAGGTTCCCCCATCACAATTGGTTCACGGTCAGGAACCAAATAATACTCATCTAGAAATTTAAATGTGCGATATATTATTCCATTGCGCCACCATTACGGAATGCACAAAGATGAGTCCCCAAATAAGGTTGGGTGAATGTTAGATTCTCTAACAATAGGAGGAGATAAGCAACTGGAAAATAAGTTATACATAATGAATTATCATTGGTATGATCCTCATTGAAGAGATAATTTAAGTCAATTGTCAGACGCATCTCTGACTCTATGTTATAATCTAGTTATAAATGCTCCAATGAAAAGTCCTTGAAGGACATAATTTATGGCACGTCTGAAGCGTGATAAATTAATCGATTTGAAAGATAAAATTTCTTGAAGAAGAAAAGGAGCAAATGATCAAGATGGTCTTAATAATGAGGCAAGTGCTTTTAGAAAGAACACCATGACATAACACTTTATAAAAACATTGGTAAAGGTTCAGGTACCTGAAAATGATGAAAAATAAAGTGAGCTTGATAAGTTATGTCACATTAGAATCGATATCAAATAATCGTCGACAATATCTTGAATATAATATAGTGCTCAAAATTATAAATGGTGATGAGGATCCTGATATTAAATTTGTCGAGAGCTGACAGATAAATGATTGGCCAAATAAAATACAATTCAAGTATTTTCTATTTGTTGACATCCAATTTTGACCCTCCCCGATAATAATTAATTTTCAAGCTTCTTATTTCAAACGATTCGGAATAATTAATTTGATAAAAGATTCAATACTTTCCTAGTTGTTTTTAGGTAATCTTAGTCATTTTATAATTTTTTAAATAATATATATTTTTTATATAATTTTGTATATAATTAGTATATTTTACGAACATTCGAAAAACATCTCAAAAGATGATGCTAGTTTTCCTTAAAATTTTGTCAATCAGTTTAGTTGACCAATAGTTAACGTTTTTGAATTAATTAGTTTATATGTAAAGTTATTTATTTTCATTTCGTTAAAATTAAGAAGCTTATTAACTAATTACATCTTATTGTTATAATTTTGGCCAAATTTGCTAACCGACTCGATTTGGCTAATTTCCTAAGTCGATTTATACATAACCTTTAAATCCAATCAAAGACCAACCTTGGGCCTTTTCAATGCAATTCCAGCCGACCCAATTCAAGTATCCCCTGGCCCACCAATTTTTCCAATTCAAACCAATAGCAATACGTATAGATATATGTTCCAGCCTACCAATTACTCATTCTGACTCCAATTTCCCGGCCCACCTTGACTTTAACAACTCCAATGTCCAGCAACAGTAATTCCTCCGGCCCACTCTCAATTACCAAGACCCGGCCCACTCCTCACTCCACAAAGAAGACCCAGAAGACAAAGCAATGTCTCCAAACGTTAACAATAACGGGCAACAACGTGAAGCAATATGCAACAGTACACGGCATCTTCACAGCGTGAAGACAGAAGCAACAACGTCACTTCCGTCAACGATTCCAACGCCAATTCCAGTAAATTTCAAGCGGCAAATACACAGAAAAGCAATGGAACAGGCGGAAAAGCAGCAGCCTGGCAGTGCTCTGCTTTCATTTGGCTTCTTCTTCAAACGTCCCTATACACATTAATGTCGCAACAGCACGCATCTGTCCCTTTCCTCTTTTGGAATGGGGCGAAAATCGTGGGAAAAGTATGTTTGCCTTTAATGGTGAAAGGAATTTGAAGTTTGAATTATTGGGCCTTGAACCCAAATTTTCGTCCCTCTTCCCCCAAATCTGCCCTAGTTCTTCTTCTATATATATTATGTTGTCTTTGCTGCCAAAGGGGGATTTTTTGGGAGTTGGAAAATTTTAGGAAAGGAGTTGAGAAAGTTGGAAGTAATATTGGAATCAATTAGCCTTAGAGCCGAAAGCACTAAAATTTTCAGCTACTGCTATAGACAAGTAGTTAAGATAATATCTCGAAGCCATAAAGATCGAGAATCTAGACCCTTGCTTAGCTCTTGTTCTCGTTCGCTCTGTTTTGTTCGTCGGAGTTCTCGAAGTCGTATTCCGGCGGTGAAGTCGTCCCCAGCTCGTTTTGTCCCAATCGCTGCACCGAAAAAGGTAACACTCTCGTTCTCATCTCTCGTTTCCCTCTTTGAATGACACTTGCTCTGTCTCGTTTGCTATCTAAAGGTTTTTATTTTTATTTTGTCTATTTTGAAGTCATTCTTCGTTACTAGTTCGTTATATGTCCCAGATATAGCATCATTGAATCTGATTTGAATAATGGTGAAGCATCCTAGACGTGACAGATTTCTTCTTTAGTTTATTGTTATGGGTTATGTCCGTTTGAGATTATTTATTTCGAGTTGATTTAAGCTTTTGCGTCTCTTGCTTGACTCTTCGCCTTGATCGTTTGGAATAGTTTGAGTTCGGTTTCTTCATTCGTTTTAGGATTTTGTTTTCAGTTTTATTTTTCTTTTGCTCTTGGGTTTAGCCGTTCAAGATTCGACTTATTTGATTTACGGCGAAGTCTCGATGTTGAACAAGTAATGTTAGAGTTGCAAGTATTTTGGTACTTTTGTTACTCTTGTTTGACTTAGCAAGTATATGAGATCCTTTACATGTTGATGTAGTAGCTGTCCATGTCGATTTCTTCGTGGCCATAGGTATTATGGCTGGCAGCATTATCTCTTACTAGTTGATTATGATCAAGTTTAGTTAGTTAAGAATAATTAACTTGAATCCCTTCCCCATTGCTTGACAGATTGTGACATACAGATCAATGTTCCGGCGAATTTTTTTAGTTGAAACACGTTAGTATCATTTGTCTCTTTCAACCCGCATAACAATCTTGCTTTAACATAAATTTGTTACCATGATTAGCCGAATGGGTTACCTTTAAATTTACATGTTATAACCTTGTTTTAAAATTTTGGTGCATCAAGTTGTCGACAGTGACATGATTAATTGACCCTCGATCTGATTCAATTTTAAATAACTCGTTGTAGTTGAACTAATTGTTCCAAATTTTGATGTGATTAAGGCATATGGGTAGGCTAAATCATTTTAAAATATATATGTATATATATTTAAATAACGTGAAAATGGGGGCATTATATATAAATATTGCTTCCTTTTTCTGCTTTGAACCTGCCAGTGGTTCCCCACAATTATCCAATCCATCATTCTTTATTCTCTTAGGCCTAAGGTGTTAAGTGCTAATTTCCTTTGATGTGCATATTATTGTGTGATTGATAAATCATCGTTAAGCTATGGTGTGAATATGTTGAGACTAATTTTACTTTTTTTCGTTGCATGTGAAATTTGCTCGAGTCTTCATGGACTCTACCCTTGCATTTCGAGAGAGCCATAAAGGCTTAAATCACTTCCTTCTGAGTCAACCGACTATAAAATCGACGAACAGGTCTCGAAGGTGAAAAAATGCGAAAGCGAAGGAGAATTGAAAATATTGGGTCAAAGGCCCACTCTTTATATGAAAAGAGATTGTATTTTGTTATTTTGGGCCTAAGCCCTTGTCACTTCATCTTGTTATTATCTTGTTAGATCTTAGGACATGTGCAAATGGGTCAAAGGCCCAAAACTGAAATTAGGTCCAAGTGCTGGCCCAGGTGGACAGAAAACCAGACTTGGGCCTAAACTCTCTCTCCCTATTTTATCTGTTTTCGTATTCGCTTAATTGTTTACTTGCTAGTTAATTTTAAGGTTTTTTCCCTAGTTCAATTCCCCAAAAGACGAATCCATCATATCTTTCTTAAAATCAAATAAGTATATTTAATTTCACTTGACTTTAGGATATATATAGTATTTTCCACTTAAATAATATCCTTATTTTCCTCCCCCTTGAAAGTGAGTTTAAAAGTTGTTAATTGCTTCTATTTTATCAAGCATGTTTTTCTTGTCAACGAATTTAGCCAAATAGTTAATTATTGGATAATCGCGTGTTAGCGGGCATTTCCGGTGCTTTAAAACCCTTCCTGAAATGCTAATATGAACCCTCGAACTTCCTTAAATATTTTCATTAGATTTACTGTTTTGATCTTCTGAAAAAAGTAGTTTTCTTGATTTTTCTGAAAAATTAAGTGGCGACTCTTAAAACCAGTCCAAAATATATTTTCCTAATAAAACACTATTCACTTGGAAAAGTGATGTTTTGGACTTATTTTGTCCATATACCAAGATATAATGTCAGTGAGGTACAAATGAATTATTGTGCGATAAGTAAAATCGTAAAATATAAAGTACGGGTTGGGCATTGAAAAATAAAGATTTTTCGCAAAAGTCCTAACATTATTGCGTATGGAGATGTATACTCCCAAGGTAGATGCAATGAGGTTTCTTTCAGCCTGGCAATATATGAAAAACTTGAATACGTATGATGAGTGATTATCATGTCTAGCTAGACAGTAAATATTATATGAAAATCCTTGAAGGATTTAAAAGGTTATAAAGCGATTCCATTGAATAGTACCCCAATAGTTGTAAAATCGCATATTATAAAGATCAATTTTGATTTCATTAAAATGGTTAGAAAGTACCATGTCATAGTGCAATTGGTGCACTTATGTATCCTGCTACTATTATTCATGGTAAATAATTTTATTAGTATGCATGCAAAATATAACATCACTCTTATCGATGGAGATATTAGAGTGAATCAAATCTCGATATAAATTATTTATTCTGACCAATTATGTCAAGATTTATTGATCATTAAATTGCAGGAAATTATGAAGTTTGAAATTATGAAAGTTATATATTTTCATTTGGAAATACTGTCATTGCAAATCATTCCACAAGACGGTCAATTTTACTCAAAGTGTTCGTCAGTGCTCGATTGTTGCTGCTAACAAATCGAACGAGCAATTTGTCTACGTCGACAAGATCAAGAATTGAGTGTTTTTCAAAAATAAATTTGATCGAGATCAATAAACATACCCAGAGAATGTGTGATCTTCCTTTAAAAAAAAAAAGATATTCCAACAATATTATATGAAGACAAGGCCTCATGTGCTCAACTAAGAGGAGGATACATCAAAGAAGACTGAGCAAAATATATTTCACCAAAGTTCTTCTTCTTATTCATGATCTTCAAAAGAAGGATGTAGCCAATGTTCAACACTTCGTATTCACCAAGGCATTATCAAAATCAACCTTTGAGAAGTTGAGATATAAGACTGGATTGCGTCATCTTCGAGTTGTTAAGTGATGTTTTAATCAGGGGTAGTATAATACGCGTTGCACTCTTTTTTCTTTAGCCGAGGTTTTGTCCCACTGGATTTTCCTGGTAAGGTTTTTAATGAGGCAGCTACCAATGCGTATTACAACTTACAAGATATTTGTACTCTTTTTCCTTCACTAGAATTTTTTCCACAGGGTTTTTCCTAGTAAGGTTTTAACGAGACACATTATCTATTAAGACATGGACATCCAAGAGGGAGTGTTGTAAATTGAATGTCCACACTAATATGATAAGTGTTGTAAGATTAATACACACACAAAATGCTATGTGGTGTATACTAATTAGCCATTTGATATACTTGGTGCCCAGAGTGAATACATGGCAAGAAGATATCCATGTATCACACTTTGGGCACAAGTGTATACAACTATATATACCCCTATTCTTGTAACAAAGAAAGAGACAAGAGTAAGTGAAAGAAAATACTACACATACTATTTCTCATCTTTCTTATTATCTTAATTTTTATACTTTAGTTTATAACAGAATTTGAATTATTAAAGCTCTATCATTATATAGAGTAATGTTATCTTTTTTCACCTAAATACTCTAATACTCCCTCGTTCCAATAATATTTATTTATTATAGTCATTGCATTCTTTTTAAGAAATTATAAATGGTAAAAATAATTTTATAATATAATTCCTTGAATGTAATAAATAAATATCTTAAAAATTATAATATGAAAAAATTACTATAATTAATAATAAGAGTAAACTAAAAATCACAACCCAAGAATCCCATATTCGAAAGGTTATGGCATAAACTTATCCCGTTCAAAATGTCGTTCTTATCATGGAGGTTGCTTAAAAATAAACTTCTTTTTAATGAAGTCTTGGCTAAATTTGAAAAAGACTTCTCCCCTACATGTCATTGTTGTCGACAGGGGAGGACCCACGTGGGTTTCAGGGGGTTCACCCGAATCCCCTCGGTAAAAAATTACATTATATATACAAAGTAAATTTTCTGTATTTTTGTAGATATATAAATATTTTGAACTCCCTCAATAACAAGGAGAAACTGATGGCGCAGTGGCAAGTCCCTCTAAAATTAAGCTTCATGTCACCAATTCGAATCCTTTGTGATAGCATTTTATTTTTTATTTTTTAGTTTCAGTTTTTTTAAAAAAAAAATCAATTTTGTTTTTCAAGTTTTTTTTTATATAAAAAAAAAACATGCTAAAAGTGTGGTTTTAAACCCAAAAGAATTCAAGGCTCCCATTTCTAAAGGTTTATTTATACATTTATACTTTTATTTTTTGAACCCCTGAACGAAAATTTTGAATCCGCCACTGGCTATCGAATCCTTGTTAATGAGACAATCCATCATTCCTTTTGTACCGGTGAATTAGCTATTAGCATATGGAAATTTCTTGGTGATCCTTTTGGTAAAAACAAAGACACTTATCGATATGTATAAGAACTAAATTTTTAATCTCAGATTAAAAATACAGGATAGAAAATCTGACTTAGCAGGGCCGTCTCGATCATATGGCCACTAAAACAATTGTTTGGGCTCCAAATTTTTTAGGACCCCTAATTTTTTCTATATATAGGTATCCTGTATTGCTAAATTTGAAAAGAATTGTTTGGATAGAAAATATAATAGTAATTATTTACTTTATTTAATGTGAAGGTCGTTGTAATAGTTAAGAAATGAAATAGTATTTAGATAATTATAATATCCTTTCTTACGTGGCTATTTATTTTGTTGATTTATTTATATCTCGACGATTATCATGAACCCATATTATTATTCTTGCCTACATTTACCTTTTTTTAGTACTCGATCTTTATATTTTTATTCACTCATTATTGAATATATAGAGTCTACATAACGACAAAACATTTTGCAGTATGCAAAATATATTGTTGTGTGTTTATAAAAAGATTGAATTTATTATTTTGAGTATTCTTTAAATTGAAGCATTGTAACAAATTGGTACTATTTTAATATTATTATATCAATTTATGAAATTCAACACTATTATTTCAATATTATTATATAAACTTTTTAAAGTTTTGGGTCATGTTTGATTATTCTAACTCTATAGAAAAGACTCAAAGCTCAATTGAGCCAAACAAAAGGAGAAGCACAAGCTTTCAAATTCAACATATAATTACGTAGAAGGCAACAAGGTGACTCATATAATAACAACTGAAAAACGAAGAAAGAGCCACAACAAATCAAAGTAAAGTTTTAAATAAAATTTTCATCATCGGAACACTTAAAGAGAATTTGCAATTAAATACACTTGAAGGATTTATTAGTAGAAAAGATAATAATTTGGGTTGTTTTAATCTAACAAAACTTGGTAACCAAGTATTTTGAACTCCTTTGTGATAACCGATAGTTTTACCTCAAATTGTGAAGGTACTACCCCTAACCTTCCACTAGTTATATACATGTTACTGTGATTGAACATCTAGCAGTAAATGTGTCAAAATGAGCCCAATTATAGGTAACAATTTAATTCGCCTAAAATTTTAAGGGTTGAGCTCAAGATGATTTAAATTGAGCTCAGTCTTAACTCATTCAAGTCTTAACCCATTTTAATAGAATCCTCAATTGAACTCAATTTAATCTTCAATTTCAACCCGTTTTAAGACTCTTTATTTGCATTGATGTGATGTATGTTCATATATTGAATGTATGAATTACTATCTATTTTATATCTTTTATGATTTATCTATCCATTTGTAACTTCTTCTTTTTAAGATGTTCATGAGTTGAAATTCAAATTCTAGTTATAAAACTTAAATATGAATATATTAAAATTAGGGGAACTTTCGCATATAGTCATTCAAAAATAGCCTAATTACGCTCCATAGGCGCTATAGTTTGCTAATTACGATTTGTATAATTCGCAGCTCGTTTGTATAATTTGCACGTACGTTTGTATAATTCACGTGTTTTTGTATAATTGAGTAATATAAAGTATGGAATTATAGTAATATGATAAAACCCAAAATAACGAATTGATACAAACATAAATATATGAACTTTAAACCGTTATACAAAATATATTATACAAATTACATTATATAAATTATATTATACAAAATCCGAAAACTACACATTTATACAAACTTTAAAAAGTTATACACAAAAAGATTGAATGTATATGGTGTCAAAACTGAAAAACCAAAGGAAATTATCGTCAAATACAAATACAAATCATCATATACATTACAAAAAAAAACGAAGAATTGTTAGTTGTGAATTATACAAATGTGGCGAGTTATACAAATGTGACTAATTATACAAACTCGAAGTTAGCCCACGTAATTAATGGTTAATGTTAGTCGCGAGTGGTAATTATAGCAAACTATAGCTATGATGACTAATTAAGTAGTATAAGTTTGCTTAACCGCGTAATTTTCCCTTAAAAATGTTGAGATTAAGGGGTCAAATTGGGTGGGTCAAAACTCAATCCGTTTTTAAGCCCATTTGAGCCCAAAGTAAACTTGGGCGATTCAGGACCCAACCCAATTTCAATTTCAACTCATTTTAATATCTTCAATTTTAACTCAATCCACTCATTTTACACTCCTAGCTAGTAGTAAAAGGTGCTATAATTCGTATGTAATGGCTACCTAATTTGTTAAATAAATAAATAAATATCCTTTGCAACAAAAAAAAGATATAACCAAATTATCATAGCATTCCTTTCACGAGAGTATGACCAGATACAATTTTTCTTTTCGTTTCTCAATTGGTGTTTGATATCTATATTGGAGTTTGACTAAATTTGAATTCTTGTCAGAAAATTCCACATTAAAAGATAAAACACTCTCCATCAAAAATGATTCCAAACCACATACAATTAAAATAACCATAAAATAATCCATCTTTCAGAGATCAAACTAAATCATAATATACCCCTCTAAAACACTATTCATAACGACATAAAACACTAGCAGAATCAATCGCCAATCAAATACTCCAATATTAAGTGGAATTTAAAATTAGTAATTTTAAATTGCATGCTACGTGACATGATCAAACCAACGTGTCTAAGTGGTACAATTAAGTTGTGTCATAGTGTTCAGGTGGAAAAAGGTACGTGGTTGAGATGTTCAAGTATAATATTGCACTAGTTTACAAGGTCATTTATGTATTTAGACATCTAGTTGTATTTATATTTTATATTAGAAATGAAAATGTTAAATCAAAAAATTAAATGATGTAAATACTATTCTTATTAACGTAGATATCTTGTTTAATAAAAAGAGAAAACTAATACCTACAAAAAGAAATCAATGCCTCACATATATTTTAATCTTGCTCCAAAGGAGAATTATCACTATTTAGTTTCATTCACTACTAAACAGAAGAAGATAAAAGTCATTATCGAAATTAACTATCCTCAATCAATTTTTGAGGAATTTCTATTAAAAAAAAAATTAACCTAAAATCATTGGTCGATTTAAGACTGATTTGTATAAAAATAAACAATTTAATTTCTACAATACAAAAATCACACATCAAAGGACTAAAATCTGATTTTAAAAACCTCTGGCTTACCAAAGTCAACAAAATCTTAATAACAATTTACATCATCAGCTCGAAACGAAAATTTATTTCAAACTATAAAGTCAAAAAAAACAAATGTCGTCTGATTGATTTTTACTAGATAATAGAAAAATTCGATGTTTTTTTTTTTTTTTTTTGTTCTTATACAGTACTATGAAAAAAATGATGTTTTCTTCTTTTATACAAATAGAATGTGAAATATGAATAAATTTATAATGTGTGTAGTAGAATATTAAAATGACAAAACTAACCTTTATAATAGTAAATATATATTTTTAACTAAAAAGTAAATAAATATCTTAAATTTACGCCATATACCTATCTGTAATATAATCAGACTAAATATCAAAACAAAAAATAATTCTCTCATTTTGATTCTTACATTGTTAATTTTTACATAACTAATTCTTGCATAACTCGTCTCCAAATTAACTATCAAATACATAAATTTTCTCATAAATTACAAATCAAACACCATATTAATTTTATATATAACTTACCTCATGAACCAACTACTAAACATAATATTACTTATACATATTTAATATCTGCATAATCCGTCTTCAAATCAACTACCAAGCAACTCCGTAGAGACAACAATCTCATGATAAACTAAATAAAATGCATAATTATTTTATCTTATATTTGATTATAAATATTTGTTATTTCCGAAAGATCAAATTAATTTTATAAAATATTCTAATAAATACAATAATTTTATTTATCTTATCCCTCGTATTAAACGACCCGTTGAAATAAAGAATTTTCAAAGTGGAGAGTTGGAAATGGATGGTCCAAGAGTACTAGTACTAGTCTACTACAAGTGGTCCACTAGCTTAGACCATTTATTAGTTTGACTTGTATTTTCTTTAATTTTAGGGGCGACTTAACAACCAGACAGTTCGACAAAGTCAACATTTCCTACTACATTACTCGGATGTGTTTGATAAGAAAAATATTTTGCTAGAAAATGTTGTTTTAAAAAAATAAGTTTTTTTACTATTTGATAAATAAGTAAAAATATTGTTTCATAATTTATATGCCTAGCGAAATATTGCATGAGTAGATAAAGTGGAGACTAGAGAGTATGTAAGGGATTAAAAGCAGAATCTAGAATTTTTTGAACATGGATACATCAAGAAAAATGTTAAGTGGGAATTGATCCGAACATGGATGCAAAAAAAAAAGTATTAAGTGAGAATTGATTCTTAATCCTTAAGGTCAAAAACTCAACATTTAATCATGTGGACCACATAGACTTCTTATAGTATGAGTGCTAGAATATAATAATATACAAATTTTAGAAAATATATACATAAAATATCTAGTTTTATGAAGAGACCACGGATTTCGATGCCCTGTTTTTTACTTTTAGATTCGCCATTGTTTAAAATTATCGAGGATGGGATAGTCGACGTGAAAGTTGAGAGTGTTAATAGAAAGGCAAAAGGGTCTGGTGGACCCTTGTACTTGTATGTGTTTGTATTGTGAACTCTTCTACTTGCTCCTTTGTCATCTGAACCCCTGAACTTATTGAAACACTATTTTTTACTTGGAATCTTATGTGGCAGCTAATACCAAAGTGTGTGTAACACACACCTATTAAGAGCGTGAAACCCTTGGAAAAGGGTCTTAACAGTCACACTAGGGCTTAATATAGCCATCATCTAATTCTTAGTTGGATCTAACACCATTGTTGGACAGAATTTGAGGTTTCCTTGGCCTTTATCTTTTTCCCAAATTTCTTCTCTATTGTTTATTGTCATTTAACTACTCTCTTTATTATAAAACACACCATGGAAAGCAAACACTACTATCAAAACATCTTACACTAATATTAAGCATAAAACAAAGCAAAATTTTCAATTT
>JAJOOR010008664.1:0-32346 GCA_036250505.1 Solanum acaule | reverse complement strand
CACCTACCCCATTCTTCTTCTTCTTCAAACCCCTCCACCCCTTTCTCAAAACCCCACCTCCCCTGCTTGTCTCTTCTTCCTCAAACTCCCACCGCATCTTACCCCAACCCCGACCCATCCTCTTTCTCCTTCATCAAACTCTACATCCTATACATTTTTTCGTTAAACAAAAATAGAAAATCACATTCAAGACCCACATAATTTTCTTTATTCTTTACTTTTGAGATTCAATTTTTCTTAAAAAATAATTATTCATCTAACTTTAAACATTACTAATTCTATACCTGAATTTGCATTAAGAAGTGAAACAAGAAAGTAACAGGAAATTTAAAAAATTAGCATATGGATTTTGCATAAATTTAAAATCGCCATTGTTGATATAAGTTGATAGTTTCACCTAGTTGGGAAAAAAAGAGAGTATGGTGATTGATATAAGTATTGATGGAAGTAATAGTGAATAATTACAAAGCAATGAAAAATAAAATGAATCAATCAATGTGAAATTTTGGATGTTAAGAAATTGACCCAAATGAAATAATGAAGAGGGTGGGTGAAGAGTGAAAATAAATTTTTTAAAAGATGTGGGAAAGTAAAAATAAAGAAAAAATATATTTTTTCAATTATCTGACATGTCATCGATGTGGCACCGAGGTGTCACTTAGGTGGCGCGCGTGCACTTCACCCATGAGTATGAAACTGATATTGTATATGTAATGCTGTTAAATTCACTTGCAATAAGATTAGGGGGGTAAATAATTACCTATAAAGTTAAAGGACTAAAGTAAGTTATGCTGCCAAGTTCAGAGGGAATTTTATGTATTTTTCCATTTTTAAAAATATTTACATAAATAGATATGAGCAAATTTAATAATTTTATAGCATTAAAGATTGTAAAATTAATCAGTTGTTAGAGTTACTTATTCTATAAGGAGACAATAATAGAATTTAGAGAGATACAAAAATAACAAAGAAAATAAAATTAATACAGGATTGGCGTCTTCACATATTTTTAAATTTTAATCAATGAAGTATGTCAAGTAAAGCAAGAAAAATCTCTTAACTTTGTGGTAAAATTTACTTTCATACCTTTATTGTCTTTCTTATTACTCTTTTATATTTTTTGTATACGTGATATTTATTTAAGCTTTTTTTTTTTTGTCTCTTTTTAAATACTAGTTTCGAAGCATGTGTTTTGCACGTGTATCCTATATTCATTGTCACATAATATTGTAAAAAAAATATTTATGTTGTATAATGAAATTACAGTGCAAAGTTACTTGAGCATTATTGCTAGAGCTGACCAAAATACAACAACAAAAAGAGTAAATTGTTGTGGGAAAAGAACCAAATGATTTGACACTTTAGTGTCTTATTTATATAAAATAAAGTGCAAATTAAAAGTCATCCATAAATGTTATTGTAACCATGGAAACTCAAATGACAAGCAAATAAATATGAAAAAGTGAAAGATAATACTTTAAATTGTAGCCTAAAATTATTACCTTCATTTAATATGTACTACATGATATTTTCTACATGAATATTCATATTGGGTAGTGGAAGGGGAATAGACTATTAATTATGAGTCCATAATTGATAATGACTCAACTTGAAATATTTATGCAGATAATGAATTAAGATGAGAACGTTAATTGTTTATGATAATGATGATATATTTATTTCAATAGATAATGTATTTATATTACTATATATCTAATGAATAACTTATTAACTGAAGGATAAAATCGTAATTCAATTTTGAAGTTAGAAGTTTTGTACTTTTAATAATATATGATATATGATTCATTTCTTCTAAAAAAATTTCCTACATGCTTTCTTTTTATGCAGATTGCAGCCTAATGTCACTGGAAAAACTTAATTTGATCGCTACGCAGTCTAAGAATATTGACATACATTGTTCTTGCATTTAAAAATTTAAAATTGCATCAGGTGTGAATTTGTTTTTATAATTCTTATCTAACAATGTTAACTTTAGGTGTCTTCTTAGCATTATATTTCAACTTGATGAGACACTCATAATTGTCAACATAATTCGTTTATTTGAGAATAAAAAAGAAAGATCTTACAACAAAAAATAAATTTAGAGACAGATGGAGAGTTTGGATAAAAACAATACATCTATTAAAAGATAGCACAAATATCATATTTGAAATCATAAGAACTAAATATGAAAGAAAAAAAATTAAGGAAAGACAAGAAAGGGAGAAGAATGTACTGGTGATACAAGGATACAAGAGATGAGAAGAGAGAAAACTTGGTCAAAGGTGAAATGGAGAATGAGATAGTGTTATTTATTTGTGTCAAAAGAACGAGATTTTGATCAAAATAAGCTATTTTTAAAAGGCGAAATTATCTGGTGGACCCTTATACTTGTATCAGTTTGTATTCTGAACCCTTCTACTTACACCTTTGTCATCTGGATCCTTAAACTCAATAAAACACAATTTAACAAACCCCTCTGACCATTGACCAGACTTATGTGGCATTAGGATGTCTGAGTTGGCAAAAGTGTGTAACTACACACCTATTAAGGCGAGTGAGGAGCATTTTTACTTTAAAAAAATATAATTTTTAAATTTTTTTTAAACCATTAATTAAAAAACTCCTCCTTTTTCACTCATTACACCTCCTTTTCACTCATATTCATCCCCTGCCCAACCCCTTTTTTCTTTTTTTTTCCACAATCTATTTTCATTTATTTAGATTATCTTGGGCACCTCCTTGAGTCAACTAATTCACCGACGGAGGGAGAGAGCGGCGCTAGTGGTACGATCACCGGACACCATTGATACACAATGGAGTGAGAGAGAGGCGCGGTTGGTCAACGGAGAGGAAAACGAGGTGGGTGAGGGTGCAAGGATCTAATCATGGTGGCGAAAATGGTTATGGTGTGCGGCGGAGATGAAGGCACAAATGGTGATGGTGTTCGGCTAGATCTGGTGTGGTGGCTTAGGTTGTTGGTTTTGTGAGGTTGGAGAAGGAAAGGAAAATGGTCGTGACGTGTGGCGGAGATGAAGGCAAGTAAAAGAAGGAATATGAGTGGTTTCGCCGGCAACAATGGCGACGGCGGCGACGGTTTGGGCCATGAAACAGTGGGAAGGGGAGAAACAATAATGGGTAGATTTCGACGAGTTTCATGGCAGAGGTTGGTGTGAAATTGTATTTGTAAGCAATTTGGGGTGTGAAAATAGTAGTCGGCGTTGGATTACGAAAAGTTTGGCCATATCTGGTTGTGTCGTGGCCAGATCTGATTGTGCGGTGGCTTAGGTTGTTGTTACTGTCGAGGTTGGAGGAGGAAAGAAAAATAGTGATTGTGTGCGGCGGAGATGAAGACGGGTGAGGGAGAAAGTATATGTGATTTCGCCGGCAAAAATGGCGACGACGCCGGCGATGGCTTTCTTTTGGTCGTGAAATAGGGAGAATTAGAAATGCCAATAACAAATTAAAATGTTATTATTTTACATTTTATCAAATAATTTTTGGTTAATAATTTTTAAAAATAGTTATGAAATAATTATGATGTGGCATTAATATATCTGACATTGATATGACATGTCAATTATATAAAGGAGAGTGAGCTACACACATGGTTGGAGGGGCTTAAAAGTCTCATTTTAATTGAGTTTAAGGGTCCAGATGACAAAGGTGTAAGTAGAAGGGTTCAGAATACAAGCTGATACAAGTATAAGGGTCCACCAAACCATTTCGCCTTTTTAAAACCAATTCACCTAACTAATACGCTTTTTAAATTTTTTACAAAAGTAGTATAAACGTACTTCAGAGTAACGCTTTAGGTTATTTTTATTTTAAAAATTCAACGGACAAAAATTGACGGAGTTGACGATGTTAAATGAATAAATGTTACTATGAGTAACGTTTTAGGTGTAAAACGTTACCCACATCTTCTTTTTTTAAGTGAATTGTGGTCACGTGGACCTTTTATTCATTCATATCCACAAATGTCACCATCCAAACAAAAAGAAAATACCAAAAGAAAATACAGAAAGGAACTTTCCAAAATACATTGGTTAGTCCAGATCTACAACTATGGTGGTTTTGAGAAACCTTCTTCTTTCACTTTATCTCAGCCCCTTCAGCTTCTTTCGAGGTATGTGTCCAAGCCCATTTCCATGATTTTGCAGCTACGAATCGAGCTCCCTGACGTTTTGTTCCTCTCTTTGCAGTGAGGTAGTCACCCTTGGCAGCGATTGACCGGAATACCAATGACCCCAGCATCACTCAGATCCAGCTCACTGGTGACTCGGGAGTTCTCAGTAAGCAATTTAATCTTTGTTGTGTTGTACTCTACCATGTCTTGTATCATGCATTCTTTTCCTTAACTGGAATTTTTTACCAAAATAACTTATTATTTAAATTAATTTACAACAGTAATACATTTTTTTAAAACTTTACAAAACTAGTATAAACGTTGTTGAGAGTAACGTATTAGGCCATAATTTAAATTAATTTACAACAGTAATGCACAACGCTATTTTTGATTCTCGCCGTTAGTGTTGCCGGAACAAGAGATTCACGATATTTCAGTGTCATAAGTATTTCGAGGTAATTTCTTTGTTTAAGGTTTGATTTTTCTTTATGAAGGAATTGAATTGAATCGTAAGTAGGATTCTATCTTGTATAAATTGAAGAACCCGCTAACCAATCCATGAAATTGGATTCCAACATAAGATGTTATCTGATTATTTATTTTGTTTAATTCGATTTAAGGATTCCTTTCATGGCCACCGAACTCGAAATTGTTATTTAAAGCTGTAACAATTGTATATTGTTGAGGAATTGACAAATTGCATAGCAGTGCATGGAAGAGAAGAGCTATAGTCACTGTTACATTGCCTTGTAGATTAGTATTTGTTTGTTAGTTAGTTACATAACAGATTTAGTTTGTTTGCCTAAATTGCGTGAGCACATTAGTTGGTTAGCTTTGATTATTGTCATTAGTTGGTTAGCTTTGATTATTAGTCATTTGTATAAATAGCCCAGATGTAAACATACAATGAAAATATCTGAAATAGCCATCTATATTCTTCTCTGTAATTCCTCAATTTTGCCTCATCTCTTCAAACAATTCTCTACAGATTTCAATTCTTAACATATATCAAGAAAAAAATTATACTCGAGTTCTATTGTTGCTTAGTGTAGTCTAAGATAGTTTGTCTTATATCAGTACACTTCTAAATTAAAGAGGATGACCTTAAAACTTCTAAATGTGATTTTGTTAACTTTACCTCACTTTTGAAGTGTGCTGCCAAGAAAAAATTACATAATAATTCGGGCTAACATTTAAGTTTACTTTCATGTGTATTCCATAGGTATTTTTTATGGCTAATAATAGTGAATACAAGTTGGATCTAGGTCCATTGGAATCAAATGTATTAACGGGACAACTTACTCATAGATCACAAGATATATGAGAAGGAAATGTTAATATGATTCTTGAGAAGATGGAAATTTTTGGAAGCTCATAGAGAAATATCCTATCCATCCACGAGTTCTTGAAGTAATTAGATTATCTGGATTATATGGTGTTTACAAATCTAACCGGCCTGCTATTGATCGTAGTTTGATCACTGCACTAGTTGAGCAGTGGCGTCCCAAAACTCATACTTTTCACTTTAGAACAGGTGAAACAACAATTACCTTGCAGGACGTAGAGGTGTTGGAATTCACATGAGGTATTCATATGCTTCTCTATTTTCTTCTTGAATTTCCCACATCAAAGCTTCAAACTTCCGTATTTGATAAGCAGTAGCAGCCCTCCACATCAGATTACTGAGGTCCCTGTTTGGAAATTGAGATTGAAAGTTACTTTTAAGATGCCTTAAACAAAATCAATGAAAGGCCCGAGGCTCCTGAAATTGCCACAATTCTAATAAACTAGTCAAGATTCCTTTTGCCCTATTATAGATAATACATATGTCTTCTCTATCCTTTATCACATGTGTACTCAGTTTCCTAAAAAATCATTTCCATGCCACTTTCGACTCCTTGTCAACAATAGCAAACGCAAGAGGAAGAATGTTATCATTTCCGTCAACTCCAACAGCAATTAACAATTTTATCTCATATTTACCATACATATGAGTTCCATCTACTGAAATAACAGGACGACAAGTTTGGAATCCATCAATGCATGGCTTGAAAGCCCAAAAGACAAACTTGAAAGTCTTTACCTCTGGCGAACTCATTGACTCTTTATGTTTCCATTCCACATCTGTTCCAAGATTAGAGTATTGAAAAGTTGCAAAAAACTTAGGAAGCTCACTAAATGATTTCTGAAAATCACCATATACCAATGTAAATGCGCATTGACGCCCAAGCCACACTTTTCTATATGTTACTTGATGACCAAATTTTTCATGAACCTTAGAAATGACATCCACTACCAACAATTTAGGATTTTTATGTATTTGGTTTAAAAACAAAGATGCAATTAAATTGGTATCTAAGTTAGTGTGACCCGTAGTAAGCCTTTCAGTCTCACATCTATGATTATTAAAATATTTTCCTATCTTTCAAAGACTACCTCTAACCTTTCGACCTCGAAGAAACCATGGACAACCCAATGAATAAAAAAACATGCATCTCACAGTCCATATGCTCTTAGTTGATATTACAACCTTAAATTCTTTATTTTTGCGCAAACTCCAAATTGTCACAACTTGTTTCAACTTAACTTTGCTGCTAAAACACATATCTTTTTCTAAATCTTTTTTTGCATCCTTGGACCAAACAAAACAACATTTCATTTCAGATTCACGAGTAGAGATAAAAATATCTTCCTCGTTCTCCAATGTTGTAAAGTAGTTAGTATATCATTATTTTGCATTTCAGATACATCCTTATCAAATTGATTTTGAAGATTTACCCCACTATTATTTTGAGGTAAATCTCCAATATCTTCATTGGATTAACTTTCAATGGCTTTACTCTCTCCATCATCTTCTGAAGGTTCATCCTCCTCCGAATTTTCATCACTTCTTTGAGCATGTGCATCATTACACAAATCAAAGGTAGCTTCATCTTCTCTGTAGAAAAAAAGAAGTTAATTTCATGAAATACATAAAATGAAAATAATTAATTATTCATGCTACTAAATAGAATTAGTATTTTTTATATGAAAAGATTACTCTACCTGGTTTCATATTGATTGTGGCTACTCTCCATATGTCTTTGACTACTCGAGCATTCAACAAATGATCGATTTTCATGTTCGTTAAGGCCTACACCAAATGATTGATGGATACCATGTATTGCACTGTATGCATAATGAGGCTGACTGATTGTGGCAAATCCATAATTTTGAGCCAATAAATTCATATGATAACCATGTTGATCATTCATTCGAAATAGATTATCTTGATTTATTGGTCTAATCTTTATATACATCTCCAAAAGATTTATATCAATCTTGTTCAAAAATTTCTGAGAAATGGCAAAAAATTGTAGCAAAGATTGGTCATTTTCAATTTTGAACTCAATAAATCTTGTAATGTTACTTTGAAATGAGCATGAATATTTTTCAGAAATATCCAATTGAATATTTTCACCATCAGTCCCCATTTTCTCATGCAACAATTTAATTAATTCAACGTAGTTGGTCGAAATAGACATGCATACAATCATTCTGGCACATTCGTTATATCGAAATTCATTTATTTCAGTGATTATTTCACCACCCCAATACAAAGCAATCATCACGTTATCTTCAAAATTAGCCATAAAAAATCCTACACACAAAAATAAGATGCATTATAGTTATTAAAAATATGTTTTTATAAATACATTACAACATATTGACAAGACTTACCTATTAAAAATTTTTCAGTATTGATTCAACAATGAGGCACATAAACATAAGCTTTGTAGAAAGTTATAATGATCCGTGGTCAAATTGTAAAAGGAACACTTTAACATTTTGTTGTTACTGTCAGTCACATTTTAAAGTTAAAACGTAACGTATAGTAATGTTTTATTGGAAGATCAAATCAATAAGACATCTTTAGAGCCCCGCGAAATGATTCGATAGAATCGTTACTCAGAGTAACGTTTTAGTCTTAAAACGTGACTCATAGTAACGACTTTAACGTTAGATTTCGTACAAAGATTCTTAGTTGAGAGACGTGATTTGATTCGACAGAATCATTACTAGGAGTAACGTTTTATCATTAAAACGTGCTTTGTAATAACGAAATTTGGTACAAAGATTCGACAGTGGCAGATTTGCAGAGACTCGTTACTGATGGTAACGTTTTAAGCCTAAAACGTTACTGCTAGTAACGTAAATCTTCTTTAACGCCGTCTCCCAACTATTTTTGGTCCATTTATTTTTTTAAAATGAAATAAAGCCTAATACGTTACTACCAACAACGTTGATACTAGTTTTGTTAAATTTTAAAGTTTCATATTACTTTGGTGAATTGAATCAAATAATAGTTTGTTTTGGTAAACTCTTCCAAAAGAACTACTTCTAGATATATCATAAAACAAATGAGTTATAACTTGAGAAAATATAGCCATAGATACATCGATATTTTAAGTTATCCACATTTTTTATTCTGCACAATTAGGAGGGTTGATTCAAAATTTGAATTTTGATTCAGTTGAGAGATTTAAGAAACAAATTAAGTGGGTGTGGTAGTAAAAGACTAGAGGTAGTGTGTATGTTTGTATAAAAGGGGAGAAAAATTATTATACACAATCTAATACAAAAAAGATGTGATTCAGCTTAACCATTTTATTAAACAATAATCATTTTCCATAGTTAATTAAAACTATAGTCATGCAACATAAACATAACTATATATTCAATGTTATCCTAGTTATATATATTTTTTTCCTTTTAAAAAATATAGTCACATTTACATAGATATTTTAAACTTTATAGAATTTTAAATTGAAATAAGTTTTCTATAATAATAAAAATATAATATATAATATATAAGTAATACAAAAATTAGTACAAAAAGTTATCATTCATTTTTTTTTCAATTTTTTTTTAGTTTCTTCGATGTCATAATAGTGGTATCAGAGCTTCCATTGATCTCAATGAATTTATAAATTTATTGAAGAATTTTTTTTAATTATTGTAAAATGGAAGTCATATACATATATTTTGTGGTAATGTATATGTACACACAATACATTGTGTGTAAGATGGATACACACACAACATACTATGCATTATAACATAGTGAGAAAACACATAATAACCCCCCTGAACTTGGGCGGATAACATACTTTAGCACTTATACTATACGGATTTTCAAATAACCCCTTTAACATCTTTGAAGTGAATTAAATGCGACCCTTAGAGATGACGTGACAAAGAGAGTGAGTTCACTCACCTAATAGCGTGTGAAGGAGTTAAAAAAAGATTTTTTTTTTTATAAAATCATACACATGTCATTTTTTATAGGTCTATATATAATTAATGTTTTAAATATTATTTTCTTAATATATTAAATTTTATTAAACTATATGAATTTTCTTATTGGCCCACAAAATTTTTAATTTTTTTCTCTTCATTTTATTGTCTTCCCCAATAAGCTTCTTCTCCATTGAAGCATATTTTTTTCCTCCATCTTCATCTTCAACTCTATCAACTACTTCAATTTCACCATCTCTTTAGTAATCCACAAAACCCAACACCAATAGCTTATTATTGACGTCAATTTAACACATATAAATTTTGTCGATTTTCATCGAAGCTAAAAAAATTGGTTGGTTCACCGAATAAGACGAAGAAAGAAAGAGAAACAGGAGGTGTGGTGAAGCTCATTGAAAAATATGAAGAGGTAAAAAATGAACAGTTAAGAGTTAGAAATGGCGAAGAAGAAAGAAGTGAAGAGGGTGGGTGGGGGCTGGGTATGGGGGGAAAATGAAAATAGGGTGGATTGGGTAGGGTTGGCAAGGGGACTGGGTCGGCTCGAGAATCGTCTCGCCGGACCCGGTCCCGTACCAATTCGCGGGTTGGGGGGACTTCGGGTTAGGGGATCGGTCAGGGGCCGATTCACCCTTCGCTCTCGATCGACCATGCCCGGCTGAACCGACCAATTTTGCGGGATCACCTCTTTATTTTTTTAAAATATTTTTTTAATATACCCGTTGGGGACCGTTGGTGCAACAACTAGTGGGCCCCCCCAACGGATTTATTCCACTTTTTCACTTTCCCAACACCCCCTACTTTTAATACTTTAATTTAAACCCTCAAGTTATCATAAATACACTTTAACCCATTTTTAATATTATAAATTCCCCTCTATCCCTTATTATTTATTACAAAATCATCTATTCTCTCATCTATTTTCTATATCCTTTCAATCTTAAGTCTTAATGTTTGATTCCATTTAAGTCTCATATTATATTATAATACATATATTTCAATTCTAAATTTTCATATTATATCATAATATATATAATTCTCATATTTGCTATCAAATATTGGACTTACAAGTTACAACAAACTACAAGCTTCAAGGATCTGTTTAACGTCTGCTATTAACGCAGACGTTTGGTACATTCGTTTCATAATATTTATATTTTATTTTTCGTCATTAATTTTTGTGTTATTATTATTTTTATACTACACTTTACATATAATTAAATATGAGTTCTAGCAAAAAATATATCGGTAAAGGAAAAGAGAAAGAACAAAGTGGCATTAGTAAATTATTTAATTTTAATAAAAAAAGTAGTAAGGAAAAAAATAAGAGTAAATGTGGTGGTACTTCTTCTAAATCAATGTCTAGAGTTATATTTGATACAAATGATTCTACTTATGTTGATGATACTTCTTATGATATTGATTCAAATGTTCAACTCGATGAATCCTAATACAGGTGAAGAAGTAGAAGTTGATTCGGGAGAAGAAGAATTAGAAGAAACTAATGAACTATTAGAATTTTTAAGACCTTTTTATGATGCTACAACCATGTTTTCTGGAATTTATTATCCTACTATTTCATCAGTATTAATAAATATTTGTGCTATTACAATTCAATTTTCTAAATACAAAAAAATTGAAAAATTTAGTGTTGCAATTGAAGGTATGATTGAAATATTTTAAAAATATTTTTTTCCTATTCCTCAAATTTATTTAACTGCTACTTTACTTAACCCTGAATATAAATTACGAGGTATGCAGGGATTTGTTGACACTTTTTATGATACTTGTGAAATGTGTAAGTCTATCATAAAAGTAGAAGCAAAAATTTTGTATGAATATATAGAATTATAGGAAATACTCAAAGAGAAGTTGGTCAAAGTTCTAATCCTCAGAGTAAAGCTCGAATTAATAGTTATATGCGAGGTTTTCTTGGTCTTAATTCTACTAATCGTGATGATCTTGAAGAATATCTTAACCAATCTTTAGAAACACTGGACGAAAACAATGGCAATGTAGAACTTTTAGCATGGTGGAGGAGGCGGAGCGCTGCATTTTCAACTTTGAGCAAAATGGTTCATGATGTTCTAGCTATTCAAGCTGCATCAGTTGCATCGGAGGCTGCTTTTAGTGCGGCAATGTTTCAACTTGGCGATCATAAACATTCATTGGCAGAAGATTGTTTGGAAATATCAATTTTATTTAGAGACTAGGTCAACGCCGAGAGGAGGAATTATAATTTGCCAAAGTTAAGTTCCAAACAAGAAGCTTGGATTAATGCGGTAATTGGATCTAGTGACGATGAATTAGAGTCACAAGAGTTTCTAGCAAGTTTGCCAACAACGGAGAATGTTACTGTCGATATGATACGACAATTAGAATTGGATTTTAAAGGAGAATACAAATATTAGATTACATCCGAGAACTAATTGAAACAGAAACCTTCCTTGAAGGTAGCTGCGTAAATTAGTTATTCCTCTAATATTTGTAACAAATAGTAGTTTTAGATATGAGAACTTATTGAAACAAAACCCTTCCTAGAAGGTGGCTACGTAGATTAGTTACTTCATTAATATTTGTAAATTGTAATTCTAAGTTCTAAGTTGCAATTAGATTTTATTGAATAAATTTGAAGGCTTTATTCAAGTCTTTTTTATACAATTATTGTCTTGCATTTTAATTTTAATATATACATACATATTTACATATATACTAAACTAACTTTAAAATACTTAATTTAAAAATCAAAATTTGACATTTGAAATTTCAAATTTAAATTACTTTAAAATATTTAAAATACAAATTTGAACTTCTAAAATTTGAAATTTTAAACTTGAATCTTGAAATTTGAAATTTGAAATTTGAAATTTGAAATTTGAAATTTGAAATTTGAAATTTGAAGTTTGAAATTTGAAACTTGAACTTGAAATTCGAAATCTTAAGCATTATTTATTAGCTAAAAATGTTATTGAAAACCAAATAAACTAAAAATGTTATTCAATAACATATAATTTCAATAAAAATAAATAAGTATATAAAAAATAAAAAATCCGACGTCCCATCCCGTCCCTCCAAACCCTGTCCCATACCGTATATATAGTGGCACGGGACGTATTTTTGTCCCCCCAATCCCGGTCCTGGTCGAATCCCGCCAGCACCGTTCCCCAGTCCCCGTCCTCGTCCCCTTGCCAGCCTACTAGGGTGGGGGTATGAGGGGATAAAAATGAATCCACATTTTAAATTTTAATTTTAGAAAATACATTTGTAATTAATTACTTAGTGTAAATTAATTTTAAGAAGTGTTACAGAAAAAATTGTGAAAAAAATTAATTAATGACGTGGTGCTGACATGACTATGTTGTGGCACTTACATGGCTATAATGTGCCAAGTGAAAGTGGTATAATAATTTCAGGGCGATTTTTAATTCACTTCAAAGATGTTAAGGGGGGTATTTAAACACCCGTATAGTTTAATTGCTTAGTAAGTTATGTCACACCTCGAGCCTATACCCTGGGGGGACTGACACTCAAAAATTATTGCTAGCCTCAAGTGAACCCATGGCCTGGCTTACTTACTCAGCGGAAGACATAAACATAAGAAATATAACTCATGCATAACTTAAGAAATAGTATCTTAGCCAAAATGGCAACTCAAGTCTTAAACATATACAACTGAAATGAATAAGACTAAAGAACTATAACTATCTGTTTATGAAGCCTCTAAAACAAAGAAGGATGTCGGGACAGGACCCCCGATCATCCTAACAACTGAAAGCTAGAAAGCAAATGATAAGAAGAGTCATACAGAATGCTAAGAGGTTCACCAACTGACTCTGATTGCTCAACGAGGCGCTGGATGTTGATCTTGATTACATATGTCTGCATCATAAGATGATGCAGGCCAACTGGCATCAGTACATTGAATGTACGAGTATGCGAGTTGGAATGCTAAACACAACTTAAGCTTGAAAAGGATCTGAACGGAACACTTACCTTGGTTTTACTCAACTCATGAATAACTCAACTCAATATGTAGTGTAAAACAACAATAATAGTGAAATTTATACAAATCATTTAGAACAGTAAATAACAACTCAATTAGTTAAAGATATGCAATAACAAAATCAACTTTACTCATATATCAAAGTAATATAGTTTCTATGGGAATTTCTCTAATCGACAACCACCACTATGAGCTTTAGTGGTGATACAACGTCTTGCCCACGTTGCCAGAACTGTCCTATACTTTGTCGTCATATAGAACGCCTTAACTAAGTGGATCCACTAGTCTATGCGAAAAACATCTTAAGGAGTCATCAAAAAAGTATAATCATTTACTACCCATGATCGCTACATGGTTTATGGAGACTTGAGTAAATATGAACTTGCATCCCCATATCGGTGCTCAATACTACTCCCAAAATATACTTAGCTTATATGTTTTTAAAAGAAACTTCTTTCTTTGGTTTGAGATAATTACTCAAAACTTAGCTTAAAAACTCTCTTGGAATCGATGTTCCCTTTCTTTCTCAAATGTGAAAAACATTTTAAATGCTTTGGGAATACATAGTCCCCATATGCTTCTTTGAATAAATGAACTTCAATCTTTACTCTTTACTCTTTACTCTTTACTCTTTACTTAACTTGAACTTTAAGTGTTAAAACAAAGTTAAAAGCATTTGCAAAAGACTTCTTGAAAAGACTCTTAGAACTTCCTAGACTTGGCTCTTGATATTCCTTGAATTTGAATTTATGGATTCAAGGTTATGATTCATGTTTCTGGATGATTTCTAGGTGTTTAGAAGTCATTTAGAGTAGTTAAAATCACTAGGAAGTGTTGAAACACTTTAGAAAGACTTAAACGCAGTGAATGACGAAAAATTGATGAAAAATGGTGATTCGGGCGCATCCCGGGCGCGCCGCACCAGCCCCAACTTTCTGGGACTCATTTTGGTTTCACTGTAGGAGCACCTCCCCAGCCTCTCTGGCTCTATGGGGATGCGATGCGCTTGGCCCTTCCCAGGTGCGTGTAACGAAAATCTCAACTCGTTTTCTAATCCTAAATCGATTATTTATGATTCTTTTTCTCAAATTCACTTTAGATTCAGGTACCAAAAACATATACTCAAGAACCTAACTCAAACAACTCAAGTAAACAACACTTTAATATCAAGAAACTCCTTAATCTCAACTCATGTTCAAGAACGAAAACTATTCAAGAACAACTACCGAGAATATTCAAAATTCTAATCTTTTTAGAATGAATTCACGCTGAATCAAACATTCTTGGCACGTGGGTGAACAAACCCAACGTTATTAAAGTCTCACATACCTTGTAGGATTAATTCCTTGGCGAAATCCACAACCAAATCGCACAATCTTGGCGAATCTTGAGGTTTTCTTCTCCTTTCTACTCTTTTCTCTTTTCTCCAAGCCCTAGTGTGAATTTCCAATTTTCTAAACTGACCAAATTCTGATTTGACCCTTAATTAATTCACTAAAACGAATTAAATTAATTGGGTAAGGAAAATACCAAACTACCCTTTAAAAATCCGGATTGGACATTTCCTTATTTGAATAACCCAACTTTCAATGGACATAACTACCTCATACGAACTCGGAATCGCGCAAGCTCAGCGGCGTTGGAAATATTATTCCATGATCTTTCCTACAATATCTAGAAACACACCTAACTCATCCTGAGCTAGAAGTTATGTTCGTTTGAAGTTGACCAAAAATCCAACATAACAAACTTAATAAATTTTCCAGATTTTATATTCTTTCCAGAAATGACTATTTCCACTTTTAAATTTCTTTCTAGTTCTTTTATAGTTACGGGGTGTTACAATATCTCCCCCTTGGGAACATTCGTCCTCGAATGAACTTACTCTTCGTAGGCTAAGGGTGTACAAACACCCAACAAGCAATGCAAATACAACATGCATTCTCATAAGTTAAAGAGTACTAAGAAGAGGATTAGTACCTTGATATGGAATTTCTCCGGATTCGAAGAGATGTGGATATATCTTCTTCATATCCACCTCAGCTTCCAAGTAGCTTCCTCAACAAATTGGTTCCTCCAAAGGACTTTGACTGATACTACATCTTTTGTCCTCAACTTGCGAACTTAGCGATCTATAATCTGAACAGGAATCTCCTCATAAGATAAGCTATCATTGATCCCAATATCTTCGGTTGGTATGATCAATGAAGGATCACCTATGCACTTCTTCAACATGGAGATGTGAAAAACCGAATTAACCGTGGCTAACTCTTGTAGTAGCTTCAACTCATAAGCTACATTACTTACCCTTTTCGATATTCTGTAAGAGCCAATATACCGAGGACTAAGCTTCCCCTTCTTACCAAATCTTATAACACCCTTCATGAGTGAAACTTTCAAGTATACCCAATCATCTACTTCAAACTCTAACTCCCTTCTCCTAACATCAGTGTAGGATTTCTGACGACTCTGCACAGTTTTCAACCTCTCTTGAATCACTTTCACCTTCTCCATAGCTTGATGAACTAAATCTGGTCCTATCAACCCTGCTTCACTAACTTCAAACCATCCAATAGGAGATCTGCATCTTCCCCCATAAAGAGTTTCATAAGGAGCCATTTGAATGCTAGAGTGGTAACTGTTGTTGTAAGAAAATTCAATAAGAGGTAGGTGATCATCCTAATTACCTTTGAAATCAATCACGCAAGCCCTCAACATATCCTTTAAGGTCTGAATAGTGCACTCTGCTTGCCCATCTTTCTGAGGGTGAAAGGCAGTACTTAAGTTCACCTTTGAACCCAAGCCTTTTTGGAATGGCTTCCAAAACTATTCAGTAAATTGCGCACCTCTGTCTGAAATAATGGAGACCGGAACTCCATGAAGTCAAACCACTTCTTGAAGATACAACTTGGCATAATCCTCTGCTGAATGAGTCATTTTTACGAGCAAAAAATGGGCTAATTTTGTCATTCTATCGACAATCACCCAAATAGAATCATGCTGCCTGCGAGACCTTGGCAAACTGGTGATGAAGTCCATATTAATCATCTCCCACTTCCATTCTGGAAGTTCTATATTCTGAGTCATACCACGAGGCCTTTGATACTCTACTTTAACTTGTTGGCAATTCGGACACTTAGCAACAAACTCTGTTATGCCCTTCTTCATACTACTCCACCAATAAACCTCTCTCATATTACGATACATCTTTGTGGAACCCAGATGAATGGAATATCTGGAGCTATGAGCTTCCTCCATGATCCTCTCTTGGAGTTCATCCACCCTTGGTACACACAATCTATCTTGATACCTCAATACACCATCTCCCCCTTGTTCAAAAGCTAATACTTTTTGCTTATGAACATTTACCTTCAATTCAAGCAAAATAGGATCTTGGTCTTGCTTTTCTTTTACTTTTGACACTAATGAAGATTCAGCCCCATTCATCACCACTACTCTTCCTTCTGTGGAATCCATTAGTCAGACTTCTAAGCATGCAAGTCTATGCACATCTTTCGCTAACTCTTTCTTTTCTTCTTCAACATGGGCAGTACTACCCATAGACAACCTACTTAAAACATCAGCAACCATATTATCCTTACCTGGGTGGTAAAAAATACTCATGTCATAATCCTTGAGTAATTCTAACCACCTCATTTGTCTGAGATTAAGCTCCTTCCGAGTAAACACATACTGAAGGCTCTTGTGATCGGTAAACACATCTACAAGCACACCGTACAAATAATGACGCCATATCTTCAAAGAAAATACTACAACAACCAACTCTAAGTTATGGGTTGGGTAGTTCTTCTCATTAACTTTCAACTGTCTGGAGGCATAAGCTATAACCTTGCCATTCTGCATTAATACACAACCCAAACCAACTCTAGATGCATCACAATACACCACAAAACCTTGAGTACCTTCTGGTAATGTCAAAACTGGGGCAGTAGTCAATTTATTTTTCAATTCCTGAAAGTTTTTCTCACAAGCTTTAGACCATTGAAATTTCATTGTCTTCTGAGTCAACTTGGTCAAAGGGGATGAAATAGATGAGAATCCCTCTACGAACCTTCTATAATAGCCAGCCAAACCTAAGAAACTCCTAATATCAGTTGGAGATGTGGGTCCAGGCCAATTCTGCAGTGCCTCAATTTTTTGAGTATCAACTTTAATTCCCTCTCCAGACACAATGTGACCTAAGAATGCCACAAACTCAAGCCAAAACTCACACTTAGAGAACTTGACATATAACTCTCTATCTTTTAGAGTCTGGAGAACTATTCTGAGATGACTAGTATGATCTTCCTCATTCCTCGAATAGATTAGGATGTCATCAATGAAGACGATAACAAACATATCTAAATAAGGTTTGAATACTCTATTCATAAGGTCCATGAATGTTGCAGGCATATTGGTCAAACCAAAGGACATGACCAAAAACTCATAATGACCATAACAGGTTCTTAAAGCTGTCTTTGGAATATCACATTCCCTTACTCTTAACTGATGGTAGCCAGATCTGAGATCTATCTTAGAGAAACAGGTGGCACCCTGAAGTTGATAAAAAAGATCATCAATTCTCGGAAGAGGATACTTATTCTTGATGGTAACCTTGTTCAACTTGCGTTAATCTATACATATCCTAAGGGAACCATCCTTCTTCCTCACAAACAAAACCGAAGTGCCCCAAGGTGAGACACTTGGTCGAATAAATCCCTTATCAAGGAGGTCTTTCAACTGTTCTTTAAGTTCTTTTAACTCTGCTGGTGCCATTCTATATGGAGAATATATATAGGACAAGTATCTGGAAGAATGTCTATACCAAAGTCTATTTCTCTCTCAAGAAGGACTCCGGGAAGATCATCATGAAAGACTTATGGAAACTCTCTTACTACTGAAACTGACTAAATAAGAGGTATCTCAACACTAGAGTCATTAACTCGGACTAAGTGATAGACACACCCCTTGGAGACTAACTTTCTTGCGATAAGGTACGAAATGAAACGACCATTAGGCACTGCTGAACTACTTTTCCACTCTAAGACTGGCTCATTTGGAAATTGAAACTTGACAACTCGAGTTTTACAATCAATTGAGGCATAACAGGCATGAATCCAGTCCATACCAAGAATGAAATCAAAATCTACCATGTTTAACTCAACTAAATCAGTCATGGTGTCCTTGTGATTGACGGAAATAACACAATCACGATATACTCGCTCAGCTAGAATAGACTCCTAACAGGTGTAGAAATACAAAAGGGTTCACAGAGTTTCTGAGAAAGAATATCAAACTTATTTGCAACATAAGGAGTCACAAAAGATAAACTTTCTCCTGGGTCTAGCAAAGCATAAACATCAAGAGTAAAGACTTTAATCATACCAGTGACAACATCTGGAGAGTTCTCTTGCTCTTGGCAACTAGTGATTGCATAAAGATGGTTTGTTCACTCGGGTACTGGATGTTGCTCCTCTAAGTGTAGCCCTGTCTGGTGGAGCAACTGATGAAGATTAGGGTCTATTACCCTAATTTCCACTACCTTGCCGGTTCTTAGGACACTCTTTCATGAAGTGACCCTCTTGCCCACACTTGAAACAACCTGACTAACCATCACGACACTTACCTGGATGGGTTCTACCACACTTAGGACATGCATGAGCCCAGTTACCTCCTTGTGAAATGCTGTGAATTCTGACTATTATACTCACATTTGTTTCTGGGTGCAGGTGCACTAGCAGATGATAGAGCAGGTCCCTTTTGCTTTTGCTGAAAGGACGAACGATTCACATTACTTTTCTTTTGCCCGCATTCATTCCCTGTCTTGCCTTCTTGTTCCTAAACTCATTCCCATCCCTCAACTTCTCTTCATAATCCTGTTGCACATATACCATTCAACTTTATATATCCATGTCCCCAATTAGTATCACTGCCCTGCCCTCTTTGCTTGATAGACGGGATAACCCAGCCACAAACAGACTCATTGTACTCCTTATATCCGTAACCATCTCCGGAGCATAACGGAATAGTTGGGTAAACTTCAACCCATACTCATGAACACTTAGTGACTCTTGCTTAAGGTTAAGAAATTCTCGTACCTTAGCCTCTTTCAGTTATCGGGGGAAGAAACGCCCCAAGAAGGCCTCCTGAAAACAAGCCCAACTCGTAGGCGGTGCATCCTCAACTCGATTCTTCTTCTATTGATCAAACAAAGTCTTAACAATATTCTTCAGTCGATATGCAGCTAGTTCAACTCGCTCAGTGTCAGCAACATGCATAACATCAAACATATTTTGCAGCTCCTCAATAAAGTTCTCTGGATCCTAAGTAGTGCTTGAACCAGTAAAACTTGGAGGGTTCATCCTTAAGAACTCACGAATTCTTGAAGTGTCAGCCTCTTTTTGTCGAGCTCCTCTTTGTTGCCCAACTTGATTAGTCACAGCTTGACTTAGCATCATAATTTCTTCCCTAAACTCAGCATTGGTAACTTCTCCTTGGGGTTGCACTTTAGGTGCATTGGGTACCCCTTGCTCCTCAACATTACGCCTAGTAGGACGACCTCTGACAGCTCTTCGTGGAAGCATGATTATCTGAAAACACGTGCAAGCATGAATTAGAGAGAAACTTTTTAGAGATCAAACTTTAACGCACAAAATGAGTGTGAAAGAAGTGAGAAATTTTCCTAAGTGTTGCAGTCTCCTAATTATAGATGTGGTGTGCTTCACACCGATAACTAGGACTCTACAGACACGGCTTCATAGACTCCATATGACTCTTGAACTCTGTGCTCTGATATTAAGTTTGTCACGCCTCGAATTACACCCTGGGTGGGACTGGCACTCGAGAACTATTGTTGACTTCAAGCGAACCCTTAGCATGGCTTACTTACTTAGCGAAAGACTTAAACATAAGAAATATAACTCATTCATAACTTAAGAAATAATACTTAGCCAAAATGGCAACTCAAGTCTTAAACGTATACAACTGAAATAAATAAGACTAAAGAACTATAACTATCTGTCTATGAAGCCTCTAAAACAAAGAGAAATGTCGGGACAGGACCCCTGATCATCCTAACAACTGAAAACTAGAAAGCAAATGATAAAAAGAGTTTTCCGGAATGCTAAAAGGCTCACCAACTAACTCTGAATGCTCAACTGGATCAACGAGGCACTGGATGCTAATCCTGGTTACATGTGTCTGCATCATAAGACGATGCAGGCCAACTGGCATCAGTACATTGAATGTACGAGTATGCGAGTTGGAATGCTAAACACAACTTAAGCTTGCAAAGGAACTGAACCGAACACTTACCTTAGCTTTACTCAACTTATGAATAACTCAACTCAATATGCAGTGTAAAACAACATTAATAGTGCAATTTATACAAAGCATTTAGAACAGTAAATAACAACTCAATTTTTCAAAGATATACAATAACAAACTCAGCTTTACTCATATATCAAAGTAATATAGTTTCTGTGGGAGTTTTTCTAACCGACAACCACCACTATGAGCCTTAGTGGTGATACAACGTCTTGCCCACGCTACTAGAACTTTCCTATACTTTGCCGTCATATAGAACGCCTTAACTAAGTGGATCCATTAGTCTATGCTAAAAACATCTTAAGGAGTCATCTAAAAAGTATGATCATTTACTACCCATGATGGCTACATGGTTTATGGAGACTTGAGTTAATATGAACTCGCATCCCTATATCGGTGCTCAATACTACTCCCAAAATATACTTAGCTCATATGTTTTTAAAATAAACTTCTTTCTTTGGTTTGAGATAATTACTCAAAACTTAGCTTAACAGCTCTGTTGGAATAGATGTTTCCTTTCGTTCTCAAATGTGAAAAACATTTTAAACTCTTTGGGAATATATAGTCCCCATATGCTTCTTTGAATAAATGAACTTCAATCTTTACTCTTTACTTAACTTGAACTTTAAGTCTTAAAACAAAGTTAAAAGTATTTGCAAAAGACTTCTTGAAAAGACTCTTAGAACTTCCTAGACTTGACACTTGACTCCTAGACTTGACTCTTGACTTTCCTTGAATTTGAATTTATGGATTCAAGGTTATGATTCATGTTTCTGGATGATTTCTAGGTGTTTAGAAGTCATTTAGAGTAGTTAAAATCAATAGGAAGTGTTGAAATACTTTAGAAAGACTTAAACGGACAGAATGACAAAAAACTGGTGAAAAACGACAATTTGGGCGCTTACCGGATGCGCCGCGCCAGCCCCAACTTTCTGGGACTTCTTTTGGATGCACTGCAGGCGCGCCGCCCCAGCCTCTCTGGCGTTATAGGGATGCAATGCGCCTGGCCCTTCCCAAGTGCGTCTGACGAAAATCTCAACTCGTTTTCTAATCCTAAATCGATTATTTTCGATCCCTTTTCTCAAATTCACTTTAGATTCAGGTACCCAAAACATATACTCAAGAATATAACTCAAACAACTCAAGAAAACAACACTTAAATATCAAGAAATTCCTTAATCTCAACTCATGTTCAAGAACGAAAACTATTCAAGAACAACTACTAAGAACATTCAAAATTCCAATCTTTTTAGAACGAATTCACGCTAAATCAAACATGCTTGGCACGTGGGTGAACAAACCCAACGTTATGAAAGTCTCACATACCTTGTAGGATTAATTCCTTGACGAAATCCACAACCAAATCGCACGATCTTGGCGAATCTTGAGCTTTTCTTTTCCTTTCTCCTCTTTTCTCTTTTCTCCAAGCCCTAGCGTGAATTTCCAATTTTCTAAATTGACCAAATTATGATTTGACCCTTAATTAATTCACTAAAACGAATTAAATTAATTGGGTAAGGAAAATACCAAACTACCCTTTGAAAATCCGGATTGGACATTTCCTTATTTGAACAACCCAACTTCCAATGGACATAACTAGCTCATACGAACTCGAAATCGCGCAAACTCAGATGCGTTGGGAATATTATTCCAAGATCTTTCCTATGATATCTGGAAACACACCTAACTCATCCTGAGCTAGAAGTTATGGTCGTTTGAAGTTAACCAAAAATCCAACTTAACAAATTTTCCAGATTTTATATTCTTTCCAAAAATGACTATTTCCACTTTTAAATTTCTTTCTAGTTCTTTTCTAGTTACGAGGTGTTACAAGTTATCCGACCAAGTTCAGGAAATTTTTTGTGTTTTCATCCATGTAATATATTTGGTGCCAAAGTATTCATATGGCAAATAGATATCCATGTATTATACTTGGTGTCCAAGTATATACATGTATATATAACCCTCTTCTTGTAACATAACATAAGACAATAGTAAATGAAAAGAAAAACATTCAATAATAAAGAAAAACTACTACTATTACTTTGTGTCTCTCTCTTTCTCTCATTTTCTTCTTGTCATCTTATTTTACTACACATGATTCATTTTATAACAGGTTATCAGCACGAGTCTCAAATTTATATCAAAGATATACATGAGATGAGTAACAAAAATGGGGAGATCTTCCGGTAAGTATCTAGGTACGTATTTTATCTAACGTTTATTTATGAAATTTTTTTATGCTACAATATCTCCTTTCTGTATTTCTTTTGAATCTAACATTCATTTAGTAACAAGAGTTTTTAAAAGGTTGTTTGAATCTTATTAGTACTATGCTTAAGATGTTTATGTTTGCATTATTATTGATGCAGTTTTTATATCTTAGTATATGTATTTTGTGAATTTTCATTATGAAAAATTTTCAAAAAAGTTACAGAATGAAGTAAGCTTTTCAATTTGTAATAATCATGGCTTATTCAATTTTGAATTTGTGATTTTCTTTCACTCTCTTTTAAGGTGTATTTCCTCTTTATGCTATATTTTGATTTAACTTTAAAATTATAAAAAATGAAAGTTGTTTGATCAGTTGAGCTTTTGATCTTCACTTTAATCCACACGAGGATAAAGCGAAATTGTTAATATGTTATGATAAACAAATATATATGATTTGCCAACATAGAGTCTTCTTACATATTTTTGAAATTTTATTTCTAACATTAAGACATAATTTTCTGGTGCAAAAATTGAAATCAACACTCTGAAACTAACAACTCTTCCTTGCATAGCATGATTGTGTTTGTCACCATGTTTCACAAAGGATTGAAATATTGAGTTGTCGGTTTCTTTATTAGAAATATGCATCTAAATAATTTTGTTATTATGAATTATTTTGTCAATAACCTTTAAAATTATGAAAAATAGTTTTATTTCAATATGTGTTCAAATTTATAATTATAGTTATATGTGATTTAACACATGTTATCATGTTATGTGGTTTATATTAATGTTTATAAACTTCTACCCACATGATGAATTCTAGTTTACAAACTGTTGATAGACAGTGTTCATGCATTTAAAAAAATTAAGATTGCATCCTGAATTTGTTTTTATAATTCTTATCTAACAATGATAAACCTCGGGTGTCTTTTTAGCATTATATTTTAATTTGATGGCACACTCATAATTGCCAACACAATGCGCTTATTTGAAAATAAAATTTTAAAAAAAGTCTTGCAACGAAAAATAATTTAAAAACAAGTGGAGAGCTTTAATAAGACGATACATCTATTAAAAGATTGCACAAATATCATTAAGATTTGAATATAAAAGAAAAAAAAAAGGAATAGAGAAAGAGAAAAATAAAAGGAAAAAGGAGAAGAATTTATTGGTGGTACAAGGGATGAGAGGAGAGAAAATTTATAACTTGACAAAATATAACCACAAATACATTGATATTTTGGATCATTCACCTTTTTAATTTCGCACGATTAGGACAGTTGATTCAAATTTTTCAAAAGTTGAATTTTAATTCGGTTGAGAGATTTAAGGGGTAAATTAAGTGGGTGTGGTAGATAGAAGTAGTGTGTAGTTTGTATAGAAGGAGAAAAAAAATTCTACACGATCGAATACAAAAAGATGAGACTTAGTTTAACCATTTTTCATAATTAATTAAAGTTATAGTGATGCAATATAACTAACTATTCAATGTTAGCTTAGTTATATAATTTTCCCTTTAAAAAATATAGTCACATATACACATATATTTTTGAAACTTTATATTTTAAATTGAAATAACTTATCTATAATAATAGAAATACAATATATAATATATAATTAATACAAAAAGTTATCATTCATTCTTTTTCAAAAAAAATTAGCTTCTTCAATGTCATAATAGTGGTATCAAAGCTTTCCATTGATCTCAATGAATCTATAAATTTATTGAAGAAAAAATTTTAATCACCTTTTAACTCATGTATATTTTCAATCAGTGACGGATCTAGATTATAACGACTGTTAACATCAAATTTTGGTTTAATAATTTTCAAAAAAATATTTTAAGTATTTTATTTGTTAAATAGTTCAAAATAAATATTTTGTAATTTTAATGTATTTATCGATAATTTATTTTATTTTAAAAATATTAAAAAATTTATTAGTTAATTCTGATCATGGGTGAATTATGTAATAAATTTGGGTCACTGGAACCCGTGGTCATCTGACTAAATTCGATACATTACTTGTATAATTATTAAAGAATATATTAGATAGTAGTTGGTGGAACCCATTCTCAAAATGGGTAGCTGAATCACTAGTCCGAGGGCTTTTTTTAAACACTAAGGTCTCCGGTTCGATCCCAGGCCCCAGCCATCACAATTTCTCTTTGATTAGTAAAAGCTCTAAAGTCAAAAGACTCAAAAGGTTTTCTTTCCACACAATTTTCAAGTTTCAACAATATTTTTTCTTCACTCTTCAATTTTTTCCTTTTTTTTCCACACAAAGAAGCTCTAAGTCTCTGACTTCAAGTCATTAAGAATTTAGAAAATTATCATAGTCAAGGTTTAAGATTAAAAAAAAAATAGTTCATGATTTCTCTTTTTAATAAACAAACTAACTACATAAAAAAAAAAATTAAATACATGACTTTAATTTTAGGGTTTTCATAAAAAAAATTGAATGGTTGTTTAGTTTGTAAGATATTTAAAAATATAAGTAATGATCCTACTATATAGATTATTTTCAAAATGTGAAGTCTATCCTAGTACAATTGTAAACTGATGATATTTTTTGTGGTAATGTAACTTTTTTTTTTTTATATTTTGCTTGTTGAGTTATTGTTATTACAAATTCTAGATCTTATATTTAAAGTAATGGTGCACTCATTTTCTTAAAATCCTGAATTCGCCTCTGATTTTGATTAAATTATTTTGAACACCGTATATTGTGTATAAACAAAATATTGTTTCAGCTTCTTTAAATCATCATATTTTTAAAATTACATTTTTACATGCCGTTGGTTATATTTGTTATATTTACTCATATTCATTTAAGTATTTTTATCAATCTAGGAATGCTTTTAAGATGCAAATGGGAAGAGAATGTATGGAGTTTCAAATGTTATTTTCAAAAAGAGAAAAGACATAAAATCATCATTAAAGTTGTTCCTTATTTTCAAAAAGACAACTTAACTTTGCGGGCGTCCTATTATCTCACAAATGTATTGCTATAGAGGGAGAACTAATTCTTGCTATAACGGGTGGGGGCCGCTATAGCGGAGTTATTCATAGTTTATGCATAAATTTCTCCTAAATTGCTCATTATTCTGCAAACATGTTTTTGGAAGAGAAGTGGCAATTTAGGGCGAATTTCAATCAATTTTATCCGTTAAGATAAGTAAATCACTCCCCTATCTTGATATTGTAATTTTTGGTCCTTAGAATTCTTGTTGAGTGATTTTAGGAGAGGGTTTAACTTGAATTAATGGTGAAAAAATTTTGATTTGGATAAAGATGATCATGGGAATGACTTGATGTTAGAATATATTTTTTCTATTCTTTTTAAACACACTTTTTCCCTTATAATATTTTATTAGAAAAATATTTATTTTACTTTAATTCGAAAAATATTAAGAAATACAAATATTCTATGTTATAAAAATTTAAAAATGATTTTTTGTAAATTAAATTGAAACAAATGAGAGAATTTAGTTTGTTTAGAGCCACAATTTTTTTTACATTTTAACAAATGACACCAAAGAATAAAATGAATTATCATGATAAATTGAAACACCACTAAAATTAATCACGAGGAAAAATAATTGTCATTTTGAATTAGATTTGCCTCGTAAAAAAAATAAACAGAACTAAGATCCTATTTTGTGATATTGACTTCTTATTTTTTACTTAGGACATGTTATACATTTTAAATTTGATTAAGACTAATTTATTTAAAATGATGAGTTCAATGAAATAGAACAATTATTCTTATACATGACCAATATCAAATTACTCTTCTTTTTATTCTAATTAACTTTTGAGAAAAAAATTAAGATATAATATTTTTTAATTCTTGACATGTAGTTAATTCAAAATTTTCAATTTAAAAATAAAATAAAAGATAAAATATATAGTTGAACATAGTAACCTTCTTTATATTTTTGACATATGAATAATATTCTCTTAATTATCCACAGACAAATATTGTAAGATTAATTTTACCTCTCAATTATATATAATAGCACCTAAATGATAATGCTACCATTCATACTTCTATATGACAAAAAATAAAAATAAAGTTGCTCTTAAAAATACATTTTTTAGCAAAACTTATAAATTTATAGAGATGAATGATGCATGAAACACATTAATATCATCCCATTGGATTGGAATAATTTTTTATTTTATTTAAAAAATGATATATTATAATGAAAATTTCAAATACAGCTTTCCAACTTGAAGTTGTATTTCAAGTTTGAAATTATTTTTTCATCTCACTTTCCACTTTAAAGTTATATTTAATTAAGTAAATTCAAGCATGCAAATTATTTCAAATATTATTTGCAATAAGTATAACAAAACATATCTCAATAATCTTCCTAAAATTCAAATAACATGATTTTTTTTAAAAAAATCTTCTATGTCCGAACACCTACTTAAAAGGTGAAAAAGTTATTTTAGGGATGTTGAAATTGTGAATGGACTTTGCATATTTAAAAGTATATCTTGAATGAAGAATTTTGTAAGAATAATATTTTGCATCATCTTTACTCGTTACGTTCTTTCTTCCCCTTGTTTGCTATCACGTCAATCGCCCATTGAATTTCGTTTTAAACACTATGTAATCCATGAAAAAAATACATGCAGTTAAAATCAATATTAAAAAACAAACAAAGTAAGTAAGGACATAATTAAAAAAAATCAAAAAGAAATATAAATATTGGCAAAGAATATGGCACCATAATAACCTTTGAAAATTATAGAACTTCAATATAATTTTCAAAATGTGTTTTGCTTATTTTCAACACAGATTCTGGGCTTTTAAGTATAAGGCAGTGTTTAAATTAACTTTTTTTTAAGTGATTTATAAACGAAAGGCAAAAGTTGGAAACACTCAACTTTTGGCTTTTGATTTTTTATTAAAAAAAATTCTTTCAATTAAGCATGTCTTGTATTTCTCAAACATTTTCAAAACTAAAAAAATAATTTAAAAGCCAAAAATAACTTAAAATAAGTTAATTCAAATACTCATTCTAAACACACACTAAGTAACGTGACTTTCAAATTTTTAAATTAGTAATGGTTCCTTTCCTTAATGATGCAATTATGGAGAGAATGGTTATGAGGAAAGAAACAATTATAGCATTAATTTTCTGAATTGTGTTATAGTTATAGCCTTAAATACTGAAAATGTAATGACGTATTTTTTTTTATATTTAGGTTTCAACAAACTTTTTAATTATAATGCAAGAAAAAACTTAAAAAACTGTGAAATTAGTTAAATATCTTGGTTGGTCTCTCTATATATTCCCCTTTTAATTGAACAATATTAAATGTAAATAATTATTTTTAAAAAATTGATATATCAACTTTATTTTTTTTGTACAATTAGTTTAAGAAACATATAAAATGTTGTTCAATTTTTTAAAAACGGAAAATCTAATTATGTTAAAAAAAAATTGCAATTCCTATTAAATTATACTTATTGGAAAGAAAAAATAACAAAGAAAGGAAAAGAAGTGATCTAAGGAAATTATAGAAATAACATTAATGATGAGATTAAGGTAAGAAAGTAAGAGAAATTAATAGATGATGGTGATACGAATTAAATACGGTCATTTTGATATTTTATAAAATTTTAAGATAAAATTTCCAGTCTATTAAAATTAGAAAAAATGTCAAAAATAAAAAATAAAATTGAGGCATAATTTTTTTTGGAAGAGTAGCTTCATTTTTGAGGAATTATTATTATTATTATTGTTCAAAAAATTAAAAAAGAAAAAGAAAAGAAGAGGCAAATCAAATTCTGTAAAATTTGTTTTGCAACTCTTATTAAGTAATAATTACTTATTTCTAGGATAAATAAATAATAAACAAAAACAAAGAAAGGAAAAAAAGTGATTTAAGGAAATAATATAAATAACAATAATAATGAGATTAAGGAAAGAAAGTAAAAGAAATTAATAGTAGTAATGATGGTAGGAATTAAATATGATCATTTAATTTTAATATTTTATAAAATTTTAAGGTAATTTTTCCGTCTTTTAAAATTAGAAAAAATATCAAAAATTAAAATAATTTTTTTTTTTGAAAGAATAACTTCATTTTTGAGCAATTATTTTTTTAAAATGTCAAAACAATTGGTAAAAATTAATAAATATTAATATTAGACTAAGATGAGTGTCAAATCATATTTTTTATTTCAATTTATTATTACATAAAATATAAATCTTTAACATAAGAGATGATTAAAAAATATATGTACAATTCTAAGTTATTTTGAATTTTTGTAAAAATATATGTACAATTCTAAGTTATTTTGAATTTTTGTAATTAACTCCCTTCCCTTGAAAAAGAATGAAAATTTGAATAATGATGGATGGCTCACACGGTGCTAGCATTCGTAGAGAGCTGTTTGATAGGACTATTCTTTTGCACGAATTTTTAATCTGATCAGTTGAATTAAAAAAATAAAATAAAAATGTCATAGCAGAAGACATATGCAAATCCATTATTAAAAGGATATAAAATTATAATTTGAAGGAAAAATAAATAACGCAAGGATTATTGAAAAAAAAGTGATTCAAGAAAATAATATAAATTATGTTAATATGAGATTAAGGTAAGAAAGTAAAAGATATTAATAGAATTGATGATAAAATGAACTAAATATAATCATCTTTTTTTAAAAAAAAAAATGCCGAAAGAAAACTATAACTAAAAATAAATAAGAAAAAATAAAATAAAATAAACTTTAATTAAAGGGACATAAAAAATTAAGACAAAATAAAAAAATAAATGAATTAGTAGAACAAAGAAGTTGAAAGAAATAATATATGCACTAATTTTCTCTTTTTTAAATTACAAAATAGATTTTTTACTTATTCTCCTCCAATTTGATATGAATTCCATAAATAGACTGATTTTTCTCCAAATAATTCTTCTTACCCTTTGAAGCACTAATCACTCTTCCTATTAATTTTCTACCAAATTAAAAAAGTTTCTCACAATATATATCTCCTTGTAGGAGGAATGAACATTCTTTCAAAAAGTCTTTTATTTTAAAGAAAGACTTGTGTTACATGACATTTCTCTTTCTAATATCTTCACAAAAATCATAAGATACTTTCTCTTTCTCTTTTCTTAAAAAATTACAAGGCCAAATTTATTAGACATTTCAACGTTGAAATTTGATATCCGTATATTCATCATCATCATCATCATCACAACATCAAAAGAAGAATGGGAGGCAAAGTGAATGATTTCATTGTTGTTGGTTACAAATACTCAAATATGTTTACTTTATAGGCTAAACAAATATAAGCAGTTATGAAAACTGATAAGTTTTTCATCTTCTCATGTTCCATTTACTTAAATTTATATGAGTGTAATGGAAGTTTTTTTATCTTTTCATCTTCCATTCACTTAAATGTATACTAGTGTAATGGAACATTTAAAGAAACGTGATTAATTGGTAATGCATTTAAATTCTTTCAGTTTTTTGAAAATCCAAATAAAAACAGAAAAGAAAGATAAAAAAAATTCAAAAAAATGAGATAAAAGATAAATAGGAATACTGGGCATAGAGAGGTGCCACATCAGATTGTCTATATTCAGCTTTATATATATATATATAGATTGTTTTATCGTTATCAAAATAAAATTAATGATGAGATCACTATGTTCTTATATATAATATATATTACCGGTTAAAAAAACACATATTGTTATTCTATTTCAATTAATAAAATGAGATTAAGAAAATCAAAGATAAATTCCTACTTATTTATTTGTTAAAGTGATTTAAAAGAAAAGAACAAAAATAAGGTTCTTTAAAAATAATATTTTTATCAGGAATAAAATATGTTTAAAAAAGAAAATAATAATAATATATTTATTAGGAAAAACACATTTTGACCTATTAAATAATTAACTATATGAACATTTAAAACCAAATTATAGATAACGGGGATATTTTTAAATCAAATTATTAACTGAGTGCATTATTATTCTATTTCACATGATTTAAAGATATTTTGGTTTTTTTTTTTGTTATTTTAACGAGATGGCTTGAAATGCATAATAATTTACAAAGATGAGGAGAAAATCAAAAATAGATTTTACTTTTCAAATTGAAAGACATTCCTGGAAAGATCTAGACAATGATAGTAAAGTATATATATTTATCTCTCTATCTAGTGGCTGAATAATTTCAGGTTCAATTTATAGTGGTTCTTGAAATTTTGTTCCCATAATTGAACTCAGCCTCATGCCCCCTTTTTTTCCCTTCATTATCTCATATTGAACTGTTAAATCTGAAAATAAAAGCCCCCACATTATGTTTTATAAATATCCAAAGAAAAAAAAAATTCCACATTCAGGAGACCCCAATGGCAAAAAAGAAAAATACAAGATTTATTATGTGTTGGGAGACATGCCATGTGGCATAAGTTTATTGGTGAAAAGTATTTTTTTTTGAAAAGTATATTCCAATATGTCTGGAACACTTTTTGATTTTGCTTGGTTACTATTTTTCATTTCTTTAAAGTCACCATCATCATATATTGGTTTTATGTGTTCAGTATTTTAAAAATAATTTTTCAAATAAAAAAATTTTAAATTTTTTTTTTATCTGTTTTATCCTTAATATTGATTACTTATCACCTAACTCATTTTCTAAGATAAAAAATATACATTTAATTAATTTAAGTATTCTGTTAAAATACTTATATTAATTCTTATTTCTTAATAGACATGTAAAATCTAACGTGGACAAGTAAAAGGGAACGGACAAGCAATATTATCCTTGGAAATTGGAATTGATATGTGTGCCATGCCATAAAATGGCCCATACATAACCAACTCAACTTGCATATAGAAGGGTAAATTTGGAAATTCCTTAAGATATCACAAATGTATTTTTCCCTCCTAATTAGTCAAAGTCATAGTTAACCATCTTGCAAAAAGACTTTCACCATTATTGATCATGCCATTCTAATATCATCCACATAAAATTCTTCTATTTATTTTTGGCTATTCATTCATATTTTCATATACTAATATTATTTTTCTTTCACATAACTCAACAGCCAATTTCCATTTTGATGTCACAAATTCTTTGAACTTTTCCAGTTCTTCTAAAACATAGGTATGCAACTTTTTGCTGATTATTTATATAGTCTTCAATTAGTTGTATGTTTTTTTTTTCTTATTTGAAGGAAAATTATTTCCAACATTATTATATATGTGCTATGAATTTTGATATTTAAGTTGCAGGTTATGTTTAAATTTCTTTTTCTTGATTACCCTTCTGTTTGCTAAGATTCTTATTTGTTTATATATATATATATATATATATATATATATATATATATATC
>JAJOOR010008663.1:0-24303 GCA_036250505.1 Solanum acaule | reverse complement strand
GCCCCCCCCATCGTTAAGTTTATATATATATATGTAAATTAAAAAAAAATGATCATATATATATAGTGTAATACTGTAATTTTTCCGATGAAGGGGATTCAGACAACATGTACCTCCGCCCCCGACACAAACTAGTTGCAGTAAATGATGTGTGGTGTCTTTGAAAGCGCTCAAGTCTCAACCTTGAATTTTTGTCAACACTTCACAAAATTCGTAAAAAATAATCTCAACTTGAAAGAAATTATAGGAAAGAACCTAAGTTGTCCATTAAACATAAGTTTTAGCCTTGCCCATAAACACAAAACTTATGGTAAATTAATAAATTCACTGTTTTATAAGCAAAATGTTTGATACAAAAGTTTTGCGCATATTGTCAATCATGCATGAGTAATAGCTTTTGCCTATAAATACGTGTTCATTGCCTATAAATACATGTTTATAGATCAAATTAATTTATTTTCACAACTTATTACCAATTATTCAATAAAAGCTTTGCCTAGCAATTTTTTTGAAACATAAGCTATATTATTTTTTAAAAATTGTTAAGAAGGTTAAAAAAAATAAATCAAAACCACTTCCTTTTAGGCAATTTGTGAAGTTAACCCGATGGGCCGAGATAGAAGTTGGGCTTAATGCATGATGCTTTAGTAAAGAAACAAGTGGCCCATATCTTCAGTCCTGTTTGGAGCAAGGCACGTCACTGGACCAATGATATTGGAACACGTAGTACCTCTCCGATGCAAAATGCTAAGAACCCCTGCATATGTAATAGTGCTGAAAAGTCTTCGGTCATATTTGAATCTGAATCTGTATCTGTGTTAAGCAAGCATGGCGGATTGTGCGAGGAAGTTCCTCCTAGCTACCGTATTAGCTCTATTATGTTTCTCATGGACAATCGCAGCCTCCGACGGGCCATTTATTGTCGCACACAAGAAGGCCGCTCTTACTCGACTCAAATCCGACATCGAACGGATTTCCATCTCCATCGAAATCTACAACGAAGGATCTACGTATGCTTTTCTTCCCCTTTCTTACTCAGATCTCAACTTCCTTGTTTTCACTTTCCCTTCACCCATGCTTTATTTTGTTATCTATTCTGAAGATGCCGATCTCGCGCCTTGATTGCCTAAATCTGTCATTCATTTCAATTAGTCCGAGTTGTTTCCTGTTTCCATAATAGGAAAAGGATTACCTAGATAATCTGCGATAATTAGCATTAATTGTTTGAGGCGTCTTTATCCTACCTGTATTTATGGAGTCGAAGCTAATAAATACAACTATACTTTGCTCAATTGGTAAGGAAATGAAAGTTATACTAGTTTAATCTCAGTCTTCATTTTGTCCCATTTCCAAACAAGGGTGCGAATTCTCTTGATCTGATTGTTTTATTGGGTTAATAAATGTAATTATTTGAATTATCTTCTCTTTTTCCTCCACACTACCGTATAGGGGAAGTGCAATTACTAATCGTGTAATCAGATTTCTTTCTTATTGAAATCCCCATAAGTTTTTTTTATTGCTTTCACCTTCCTGAAGCTGAAGCATCCTTGGAAAAAGAGACAACAAAGTGCAAAATGATCTTGACTGGAGTACCTTTTTGACTTCACCTCCCATCCTCAGTAATTAATCATGAAACAAATAAATATTTCAAAATCAAAAAATTATTTATCTTCTTCTAAATGTGTTTATGCATATAAATTTTGTAGACAGTGTTTGTGAAGGACAAAATCATTTTAAAAGTCATCCTTGGGTGCTTTACAGACAATGAGTAGTCTATAATTTTTTGGTCTTATTGTTTTCTAATTTTTGAAAGACTAACTCCTGTGTTCTATTTTTCTGAGTTTAATATCAATGGAATCCTGTATTCAAACTCTTCAGCCAGCACCTGTTTCAGATAACACTATGTACCTTAGTCTTTCTCTACCAGATCAATCTGTCTGGATTTAGGTAGCAATGGATGATATTGCTGAATGTGATCGGAGAGAAAAGGACACATTTTCCCTTGATTGGTAAGAGGGAATTAAGGAATTGCTAAGTAAAGGGATTTGGAAACCCTCCAAGTCAGCTGTTTGGATCCCTTGTGCTTAATGAGAAAGATTTCCTACAAGAAAATACAATCACCTTGGCTGAAATTTGGTTGTTAAGTCTTGGGGGTAAGATGGTAACCACTAGTGATATTTGGTGAAAATAGTATTTTTCCTTCTAAATAATAATGTGTTCCTCACTTTCTTTTCACGTCATCAGCAATCTCTCTCTCAGTACATTTCAAAATGATTTAAACCTTGTGCTCGTTCCTGAACCATGTGTGGGATAGACTAATTCCTTGGTTTCAATGTGGTGAACAGTTAGGAATCTAAGAATCTCATTAGCTAATTAGAGAATGACTTTGCGAGATTCTTTTACCTTTTCTTGTGCAACTGACACACACTAAATTGTTCTCGAACCTCTAGATTTCTGCCAGTTGCTCTATGCATTATCATTTACCAATGATGTGCCTTTGACATGAAAAAGCTCGTTTTGTTCAGGACGGCATACGATGTGAGTCTTTATGATGATAACTGGTCTCAAGATGTATTTGAAATTGTCGCTGGTAACACATCCATGTCATGGGAAAGGCTGGACGCGTGAGTCCTCTTAACACTGGTGGCATCTGACTATTTAATTTCTCTATCTTGTCTCTTTTTCATGCTGGTTTGTTTGTCTGATGTCAGTGGGGCTTCTCTCTCCCATTCCTTTGAGTTGGAAGCTAAGAAAAAAACAGTTTTTTATGGGGCACCCGCGGTCATAACATTCCGTATTCCCACTAAGGCTGCTCTACAGGTTTGACATTCTTGCTTATATGCTTCTACTTGGTATGCTTGATATGGATGGTGTTGATCAATAATATTCTCGTTTTAGGAGGCATTCTCAACTCCGATCCTCCCTCTTGACATACTAGCTGATAGGCCTCCGGAGAAGAAGTTTGACTGGGTAAGCGCTCAAATACTAGTAGCTGCAGCTGCACAAACTACAGAACACATTTTTTGCTAATTGTAGTTTGCTAAGAGATGAATTTCCTTTTTTTGCATGGACTGGCCAAACTCTTGGTGAATATTCACAGGCAAAGGTATGACATCTTCCTACAATAATATTTAGCTTTGATAATGCTTACAGTTACATAAGGGTAGAGGGGCGGGCCCATTATCCACCGAGTTTAGAAGGCTGTGATTGGTCCAAAGGGGGCGGGTCACAGACGAATTTCTCGGTTATAAAAAAAAAATAAAAAATACTGGAGAAATAACCCGTTACTAGGGGTTATCAATCAATATCTGATTTAGGAAAAAACACATCTGAATTCAGAAAGAATGAGGGGTACATGGATGGAAAATTCATCTTATAAACATCTCTCTGAGCGCACCCTCTAAGTTTGACATTTTAAGTTGAATCTAAAATTTCTGCATTTTACATGTCCCATGTGCTTGGTACTTAATGGAAATATTTGATAATTATGAGAATTCGGACCTCATTTTATCTCACCTTGTTTACAGAAATTGATGGCAAAATATGGTTCCTTGATTTCTGTGATCTCAATTGTGGTTCTATTTGTCTACCTGATTGCGAGCCCTTCAAAGTCCAATGCTGCAAAAAAGAAGCGCTGAATACAAATTAGCTGGCTTGCAACTTGGTCATTATTGAGACAAGAATGCTTGGAACCTTCAGGCTTATTCTGTTTGTCCTTGTTAGTCAAACAGTTTATGTACCAGTTTTAACTTTTACACTTGTAACAACATCCAAGCAGGTAATTAGACTGAGATGTTAGTCTTGGGCAGATCTCTAAGCTAAGATTTTCACTTTTTATGAGAATTTTGTACTGGGTGTTCCTTGAATACCTAAGTTTTTTGTTTTTTTGTGGTTGGCTTGCTTCTTGAGCATCAACAATTTCATTTTCTTACACTTTGAATTGTGCGATTTCATTATTAAGAGGTGCGAAATATTTTTCTGGTCGGGTGACGGATAGATTAGAATTGTTTATCTGACAAAGATGGCCAGGTCGGTCTAAGTAAGGAAGGTTCTAATAATTTTAGGATGCTTGTTTGTAACCAGCACTTGGCCCTTGTGGACGGGTTTCTTTGGATATACAGAGTATTATGTGTTGGTGCTGATGGATGGGTGTAAAGCATAATTCCTGATTTTTAATTGAGATGTAAACGATAAGAAGCATTCTTGTCTTGCTCAACGCACGGTTTCCGTGTAAATCCAGACCTAGAGGAGAGAAACATTGAATTACAAATGACAAAATTCCACTGTATTACGAACCTACCTATCTTTAATTTACAAGAATGGGCATTTTGTTTATAAGGCGAAAGAGGGAACAGAATACTAGTCTAGTTAATTACATGTATTCAACCACTTGTATCAAGTTTGTTGCACCCATTCAACACAAATAACATCACTTTCTCCAGCATAGTCAGTCTACGGTTAGCGTATTAAAGGAATACTTGTGATCAGTTAAAAAGACCAGAGAGTCTGAGGCCTTTTGCATGACTTCATCAAGTGGCTGCTTAGTCTAACATCACATCTAATGTTCAATATGAAACAAACTAAATCGGGGCAACACAATTATCAGTGCTGCATTAGTCCCACGTATACAACAATAATATATGATTTAAGCTAGCTTTGGCTGATACCGGCTGCCTTCTTCAGTAACACCATAGGAACACCCTTAATTCCTGCAACTCTTTACAACCAATATAATGCCGACACCTTTATCTCAAATGACAAATGGTATCCCAAATCTATAAAAAGAAGTTGCTGTTATCTCATACTATATGTTTCTCAAGAAAAGAAAGCAGATAAGGTATTGGATAAATTTGGACCCCTATTTAAACTTACATATTTATCAATTTGGATATAATAATTAAATCAATGTCAAGATAATATTTATATAATTGTAATTATTTAAAATTTATAGTCATACCAATTTATTATAGTATTTCTTATTGGATGGAAGACTCTTGTAATTAAAGCTTTAAGATCGTCTCAACCGAACTTGGCAAATATTATGGTTCATTTCAAATGTGAAATATAGAAGGGTTACCCACTGCCCTTTCATTTGAAAAGAACAACTCATTTAATATTCTCTCTTTTTCTTATGTTAAATATCTATTATTCGAGCAAGGATGTGTTTTCACATAAAGCAGCTCTTTTTTCATATACTCAAAAGCTACATCTGATATTTATTAGTGTGTGGGAAAAATAGTCAACATCTTCGTTTCGTTATTAAGCCGATAAATTCATATTTGTTGCGTCGTTATAATTTGAGGATCTGTTTATATATGCTATATAAAATTATGATATGAGTCAAATAATATGAGGTTGAAGTTTTAATTAAACATCAAATTTGGTAAATTTTCTCCATTTTTTATATAATATTTACCAAATGAATAAATTATAGTTCATAAACAAGTTATCAAAACATCCTTAAGTATCATATTGATAAATTACATAAATCTGTATTTCTCTTATAAATAACTATTTATAATTACAAACTTTCAAAGACAATTTTTTTTTATACAAATCTATTAGTCAACATTAGTAGTAACTAATTATTTTTCAATAGAATCCTTTCGAATAATATATAATATATATATTATATTAGTGTTAAACATGAGTCTTTTTTTATAAAATTCAAAATAACGAATCTTTTTTAATAAAATATAAATTTAAGTATCAAAAGAATTACATATTCAAATGTTACTTTAAAGTCATAATTTTAAGTTTCCAGTCCAAACACAAGCTAATTTGGTCATGGCGAGGCAATGTGTTGCGCCTTCAATCAAGAGTATTGTTTTCCAATACGCATTTTTAGAGGTAGAATGGAAAAACTACTGAAATACACGTCTTATATTTCCCTATTTCTAATATTTCCTTCTATTTCTAAAAACTCTTAAATCCCTTATTTCTCTCCTAATTCTAAATTATTTTATAATGTATCCGAGCTAGTTTTTAATGTATCCATACTAGTTTTTAATGTATCCGAGCTACATATTATGCATCCGATTTATTTTATAATGTATCCGAACTAGTTTTTAATGTATTTGAGCTACATATTATGTATCCGGTTTATTTTACTTTTTCAGGAATTAATGTAATTACAAATTAAATAAGGATAGATTGTAATTTCATATTAAAACTATGTGATTCCTGAAATTTATACTAGAAATAATGTGGCATGCAAATTTCATGTACCGTCCATATGTTGGGTGTTCCTCTGTCTCTAATTACTTGTCCATTTTTCCTTTTTTAGTTGTCTTTAATTACTTGTTCATTTTGACAAATCAAGAAAGGACAAACTTTTTTTTTACCTATTATACGTTCAATTAATTATTTTGAAAAAGGTAGAACTTGTTGAAAAACTTAAGTTTTAAATTCATCAACTTCATAATTAATAAGGGTAAAATGGTAAACTCACTATGCCAATAATTATTTTCTTAATAGGTGTGTTAATTCAAAAGTGGACAAGTAATTAGGGACGGATGGAGTATATAGTAAGAATAATGGGAAATGAAATAAAAGAGGAATTTTTAAGGTTATTATTCTTTAGTAAGAAAAAAAACATTTCTCCCTCATTGGTGGTGGAAAGAAAAGTTCAAGTGTTTAAATAGAGAAACACTTCTACTAATTGTTAAAAGGGTTGGAAAGAGAGACCTCCCTTGAGCCGTCGTCATCGTCGTTCGCTCAATCTCGGAAAATGATAGAGAGATTATTTTTTGAACAGAGTTTTAATTAATTTAAATTAAATTAAATGGCCAAAATGTTTTTAATTATTTAAATAATGAGCCGAAACCCGACTTGCAATTCATTATTCGTGTACTTTACTACTGTTGAGTGGCTCGTTGACACCATTGTTTTGGGTATTAATACACTGGTGAATAAAATCGTTCTATCCTGGGAGGATATATTCCAATGGTGAATAGAATCGCTCTATCCTGGAAGGATATATTCCAATGGTGAATAAATTTGTTCTATCCTGGGAGGATATATTCCAATTCAAACCTCGGATAATAGAGGAGAATAATTTTTTTTAAGAGGACACTGTACATTTAATGGACTCGATTTTCTTTCCTTTCTGTTTCATACGATTGTTACATATTATGGTATGTTTTACAGGAGTTTGTTTCTGTTAATTGATTTCTGTTCTTCACTATGTGATTTAAACTTTAAAATTTATTGGTTTTGCAAAGTTTTGGAGAAAATGATCAAAATGGTCCTTGATGTATTGGGGTTGCTTTATTTTGTTCCTTAATATATTCTAGGTGATTGAAATAGTCCTTCATGTATGATAAAATATGTTCAATTTAGTCTTTTACCCTAAACTTAACAATTTACCCCCAAAAACTGTTAAACATAACAGTGGGGCCCACATAACTTACAAAATCCACCATTTTTACCATCTTTATTAGCTCAAAGAAAGAATTTCATAAATTCTAAAACACTATTTTCTCTAACATCTAATCACACAATTACAAAAATAATTCTATTTGAAACTGTTGTAAGTTCAAGTGTTTTAGAATTCATGAAACTCTTTCTTTGAGCTAATAAAGATGGTAAAAATGGTGGATTTTGTAAGTTATGTGGGCCCCACCGTTATATTTAACAGTTTTTTGGGGTAAATTATTAAGTTTAGGGTAAAAGACTAAATTGAACACATTCTGTCATACATGAAGGACTATTTCAATCACCTAGAATATATTAAGGTCCAAAATAAAGCAACTCCAATATATGAAGGACCATTTTGATCATTTTCTCCGAAGTTTTGTTAGCACTAGTATTGATTTAAAATACAGATAGCATAACACCATCCACATTAATTAACAATTAACATGTGAATGAGGCAAAGAGCTAATAATGGCTGCCTTTTATGCTATGACTAGATGGAGGATGTCCGTGCGTTGCACGGGCCCAACATGACTATAATCAAGAATTTACTGTACAACACGGTATAATATAGTAATTATTTCTTTATGTATTATGTGCAAAGTGTTCTCCTCCAAATCAGTCCAGAGCTTCATTTGAAACACTTATTTCAGCTTGCTTCTTGTTTTTATATATGTCCCAACTATGTGGGATATCAAGAGTTCAAGCAAGGAACTATATTGTGGTGCTTAGAGAATAAAAAAAAATTCAAATTCACTGCTTATTGCTTCTTGTATATATCAAAATATTGATATATGATGCAACTCACTTACCACCAATTCAAAACTCACAGATAGAAACATATGAAAATGGGTCCATTTTATGTTAACATTGTCTATATACTTGCAAGATTATAGATTACCAAACTATGATACTAATCTTATTGCCCAAATCAAAATTATGGGTAAGATGAATTCCAAGGATTAGCTATTGATCTACCAAGTCAGTGGACTAAAAATTCAACATACAGCTCAAAGGATTGAACTATTGTAAATACATATTCTAAAGAATCGTGCATACTAATGCCACTTTTCTTCCATATCCAAGAAATTGGAGCATGTATATTGAGAGATTAATAGATGAATAACTCTACTATTAGACATATAAATATACTTTCAATTGTACAATCACAAAAATCAAGTTTAGGCGATTAAATTCATGTGCACTTCCATGGTGGAGTGATGATGTTGATGTGCGCTACCAAAAGATATATCCCTTTCAATATAGTTTTGCTTCTTTCGCTCTTGACTACATTTTTTATACCACTGCAACAAAAGAAGAAAATGGCAAAGAGGTAAAATATTAATTTAAATGAAGCATAGTAAACATACCTTAATAAACACTGCATATGTAAGGGTCACAAGTACATATAGCACAAAATATAAAATAAGAAAGCAAAAAAGATAAGTTAGAATGTAATTAGAAGCTTAAAACTTAATTCTTTATTTGTAGATTTATACCAGGTAGTTGGAAACAACATTTCTTAGCTCGTGTCTCCTACCTACTTGAGGTAGAGGTAAAGTCTGCGTATACTCTATCCTCTCAAACCCCATTTGTAGCTGCATACCATGAAAATGTTACATTTAAAACCCATTAGAAAAATTAGTTACCTTAACCGTAGAATCTATTTTATAGCAGAAAATACATGAATGCAAAAAGTTATCTAGGGATACAACGTGGATATAATCTTCAGTTGCAATGTGAATTCACGAAGTTGAAAATATACTGGCCAAATAACAGAGGGAGGCTACAGTTTTATTGTATTCACAAACACACACAAGAAATAAGGATAAACACTGATTCTCTATTCGTATGAATGTCGTCGAGATAGCTCCTAATAAAATGTCAATAACCTAAGTCATTTTTTATGTCTTCTATTCACCCATTTTAGTACTTGCAAAGCTTGAAATTTGAAGTAGAAAAAGTAAGAAGGATGCAAAATGAAATTGTTCAAATCATTAGACACTTGAAGAAATGCGCATTTGCTTGATAAGAGTAATGACAGGAGCGAAAGTTTAGTTAAATTAATTAAGCAAAATTATTTAAAAGGGAGTGCGAAGCTGAATTTCACACGCTAATGACACCAAGGTGTTAGCCTTTGCTAGTCCAAACACAACAATATACAAAGAATTTTATGTTAACTTCAATAAAACAAACCAACACCAATCAATAATATATACATGTGCTAGGAGAAAATGCCAATGTTTCTTTTCTTCTAAGAATTTTATTTTCAACTGCCTGACCAGTTGGTTAATATAGTAGAAACGGAAAAGGGACAAATTATCTCATAGTTTTGAAATTTAGAATTGATATACCTCATTAGAAAAGTGAGGGATATATATCATTGTCATCTAACAAATAGAAAATATTTACGCTTTCGTTAACAAACTCATATTTAGTGAAACCATTAATTAAGGGAAGCAATTTTTTTTATAAAAAACTATAGGAATTTCTTCAGCAAATTGACTATGAATCTAGTAGTGTAAAGAAAAAACATAATGGCTACAAGTAAAATTGAGAAAGAAGATTTGTGAGTACCAATTTTTTCCAAGGAGGAGGTGCAAGAAGATTTACCTGAAATGGATATTACTTAAAGAAGAAAGAAGCCCAAGATTAAGTAAGATAGCAGTCATAAACAGGAATTAAATGTCAAAGTTACAATCTCTAATACAACAAAAGAAGAAATATCAAAAATCCAAGATTGAGCAAGATAGCAGTCATAAACAGAAATTAACATAGCAGTCATATATGTAGCAAAACACTCACTAAAAAACAATATAACAAAAGATTATTCAGTTTGTTGAGGCAAATGATCAAACACCTTGGGTGAGTAATTTTGCACTTGTGAAATAACTTATGAAGAAAAGAAAATAATTAAATTAAATAAGAAGAAGAAGAAATATAATGTTGGTTTTAAACAAACCAACATTTGCATTCTTGATTTAGTTAAGTTGTATTCAGTTAATATGCATTTCTCACCGTTAATGCGTTAAAATCCAGATGCAACACAAGTTTTTTTTTTAATCGACTAAAAAATAAAGTAAACACAAACAAATTAAAACGGAGGAAATAATTTAATATTTTCCAAGGAAAGAAAGGACTTTGATGTGACGCACATAATTTTTGCATTATTTTGTTCTGTTAATTACATAGCAGAGTTTTTCAGTTTGCACTACTGATTGCTACGGGATGTTATAGAGTATATTATTACTTGGATAAACCTAGTTGCATAATGTCTACATGTGTTGCAAGTATCATATTTTACTAATCAAGTACTTCTGGTGCTATCACCTGTCTTTTTGAATTATTTTATTGGTATGTTTCATATTTTGCATATCCTACTTAAATTGATTTGCAAAGATGATGGTTTCGCAATCAACTTTGTGTTTCACTGTCTGTAACATTTTAATTATGATGGAGAAGGGAGATCCTTCACAGAAGCTATATATAAGGATGTGGCTTTGGAAATTTCAAGACCAGTATGTTGTTGACCCTACTGATGGATCATGTGGTTCGTGCTTGGAGATTAGTCGCGTGGATGGGTCAGTGAAACTAATAGGTTGCTTTTTTCCTCTATATATATCTTTTTCCAGACTTAAACTATTTATTAAGCTTATGATGTTTTATTTTTGGTATTTGTTCTCTATGTTAGATGGGATTTCAAATTGCAGTTCGGTTCGTGTTCCCAAAATTTAGAAAATATTTGATGTTATTTTCAGCTTTTGGCTTGTAAGTAGTTTTAGGAAGAACTAAAAGATCCGGATTTTATTTTTATATTTCAATAGCAGGTCAGCTCTCTGGCATTTATCAACAAATCTTACATTATCAGAAAAATATCTATTATATATGTCAAGATTGTACCCTTTGTTGCTCATTCTCTTGAAGATTTTGTTCCATAAAACAATCACATACATATACAAAGTATATTAAAACAACAAAATGTCGCTTTACCCCCGAAGCATCATTAGTTCCTTTCTTTCCATGAATTTTCGTTGGTTCCTTTTTCATCAATGTCTTATTTTGCTTGAGTTGTCTTTTTTTCTTCCTAGATTATTAAACATGTGTAAGAGTTATTCCCAATCAAATCTTTGATCAATTATGTCCAGGCAAAAACATCAAAAGTAATTGATAACTGACTTTTTATCACATGAAAAAGGCCTGGAATCATTTATTAGTAAGGTAGAAGATCGATTGGCTACTCTATTCTCTCTCTCCATTCATTTCAGAGTATATAGGGATAATCAAAATATTTGAAGTTCCTACTAATTGTGAAAGCTCAAGACTCAAAAGCAGGGGAAAATGATGGGTGAAATAACATTAATCTCTATTTTGGCCTCTAATTTGTCTGATAAAAAGGAATCCATCTTAAATTTCCGATGAGGATTCGACGAAATGATAATCTTACGTATTTTCTGGTCCCTTCCTTGACAGGCTACTTGGCATTTTCTTTCCGTGAAGATCTCATGGCATGCTCCTTTATGAATAAGCAGTTTGTTTCTCTTGGACTAACTTTCTTTCTTTTAGATCTCGGTTTCATCATCTTGAAATATTTGTCTTTGCGGTTTCCCTTCAGCCATCCTCAACTTGTAGGTACTCTACTTGAGCTCTTAAGGGACAAGGGGTGAACCACTACCTTAAACAATTCAAATTTTCCCATGGAAGCTTAAATATTATATTACAGTTGTGGATACAAGATTATACGAGGTAAACATTTCTTTTTGTTTATCTGATTACATTAGCCTTTTACGCACATTATCAAAATAGTATCACTTCAGCATTCTGCTCACGTGATTGTCGCCTATCGTCTTTGTAAGATAAATATTGTATTTTTCTATATAATATTTTACCTAATCCGTTTCTGATAAGTTTGTAGCTTATGTGTGTTGGTTTTACCTCTGGAAGTTCAGAAAATTTATTCCAAAGACCCTTAGTTACATCTAATATGATGTCATGTCATCTGAAAGTTATAGCTTCGTTGCCTCTTATCTATCTTCTACCCGATCAATATAAGGTTATTATATAATACCTTTTACAGAACTTGGGAGGTTCAACACCAGAAGATTTGATAAATTATCAAATTTTAGCTTGTGTTAGATTGACAGTCTTTTAAATAATTATGGATAAAAACAGGAGTTGTCCTCCTATGCCAATTATGGTTGTTGGCAAGGTTCTTTATGCACTTTCACCTGTCATCTTGACGTTATTTGTCTTTTATATTTGCACTTGGCATATAGCCAAGAACACCTTCATGCTTAATTCTCAGAGGAATGGAGACATTTATAAACAAATTTGGTGATCTCTACGACCAACTCCGCAAGAATGTTGGAATTTGAGAAGTATGTCATATTTGTTGTTTCGAAAATTTACTGCTTTCGTTTATTTGTTTCTAGAGTGAAGGCTGAAAAACTTATTTAAACTATCATGTGGATGAGTTTCTTACATGAAATATCCCATCGATTCACATAGAGAAGTGAACTATTGATGGTTGACGTGTGTTTTGACAAATAGTTGATGATAGTTCATAGTTTAGAAATGAAACTCAAATACCGAATATATTAGGTGTGTTTTTTACCATTGATTCTTTGTTTCTCATTTCTTTCACAGTGATTTTTTGGTTATTCCTTGTTACTGAAATAGATAATGTACATGAACTTGTTGAAATTTTATTGTGAATTATTAACACTTCCAAACTAATTTTGGCTCCTCCAAAAGGTGATGGATAGATATGAAAAAGAAAAGTTAGCATATTACTCATGTTGGATGACATTATCAATGTTACAAAACACTTCCAATGTCATGCATTTATATTTATTTTTCACAATTATATATCAAGTAAAAATGATCTTTTGCTATGATCTTTTTACAATTTTTTGTAGAGCTCATGCGAGATGAAGAAATTGTTGAAAGAGGTAGCAGTGTGGAGGATTATGATGACTCTTTAACTGACCCATATGCAGAAGCCATGCAAGGATATGATGAATATAGTGACAGACCTTTTGTTGTAGATAGGAAATTTGTTTTCCTAGGAAAGTGAAGATGTTAGGTACTTGGTCACTGGTGTTTTAGAATACAATGAGTTTCAGGTGCCTTTAGAATTCCAAATGCTATGGTGTTGGAAAAGTTAGATAGTGCTCCAAAAGTTAAAATCTCGAATATTTGAGATTATGAATCAGTGTCTGAGAATGTCATACTATCTGGGATAGCAAAGGACCAAATCTTTGCATAAAATTTTTGGCAACAACATTATCTCACTTATTAAAACTTCTAGGGATAGTCAGAAATGAAAAAGTAAGGAAGACTATTTATCAAGGAAGTGAATGTATGGATATAGTCACTGAAACTGAATCTCATTATAAATCCATGAAGGATAGTAAAGTTGAGAGCTTCAATGATAGGTTGTAAATGCAGAATGTTTCTAACAACTTTAAGCATTCTCCTTTTCTTTTTTACCTTTTGATTAGTTTGTTTGGGTGTAAGTTATTTGGGTTGTGTCAATATTTTTATGTCATCCATTTTATCAATAATGACTTGGTGGTGGTGTGTATAGTTTGCAAATGTGATATGGCTAAATAATTTTCAGCATACTTTTAATTTTTTTTAATTGTTTGAGGAATAAAAGAATAAAACATGAGAAACAAACCAACATAATGTTGGTTTTAATTATTGGTAGATTTGAATTTTCTAACTCAAAATTCATCTTTTGAATCTTGATTTTGCAACTACAGATATATAAAACCAATCAACTTTTTTTAGCCGAGAAAATAACGTTAGGTTCTATTGAAGTAAAAAATCGATAGTGAGAAGTAAAAGTGAGACGACTTTGAAGTAAAGTTTAGGTTCTCTAGTTAAAAATGACTCGAAATTGCAATGCTGAGAAGAAGAGTAAAGCGGAAGGCGAGAGAGTCAATATAAAATACGTGCTACACGTGTACAAAAAGCAGTACACGTTACACGCTTTAGAAAATATAGAAGTAGATGAAGTTACTATTTTAACCTACTATTTGTTGCATGTATAAATTACCTTGCCTTTTGTACCATAATTTGATGCTATGTTCGTCCTCTCAACTGTCACTTATAAATAAGGGTAATAATAACAATTAACATGTGATTAAGTTGGCTGGCTAAAATGGGAGCTAGAATTTAATATTTATAAGTTCAAAATTCATTTTTTTTATTACGCTCTAAATTATGCTATAATAATTTGTGTATATTAGTAATGATTTTTTAAAGATAAATTCAGAATTTGAACACATATTGATATGGATATGGGTAGCCAATATTGTTTTGTTTTTATGATTGTTTATTTATGAACAAAAAGTAAATAAAGGAGTATAAAAGTGAAAGGAAGATGAGTATAACAGCTTTCTTACCTATTGCAAAAGCGAAACGCATTTTGATTTTTGTCCATGGCGGCTATTTCCACCGGCACTTACACGGCAGCCGGTGTTTCGCCGATTCTCCAATATCGGAACTCATGCCTCCGCATCACCTCCGCCAGATTCAAAATTGCATCTGCAGCTGCAACTACTGGGAGATCAACTAACTCTATCGGCCAGCAACCGCCAACAGTATCGATGTCCAACAACTCCATAACTGACTCCACTGAGCTAGAGCAAACAACTACTTTGATTATGAAAGATTTCATGGAATGGAGCAAGGATATGATTGCGTCCGGATCCGACGGTGGGCCACCACGCTGGTTTTCACCCTTGGACTGCGCTGCTCCTATGGAAGACTCCCCTCTATTGCTCTACTTATCAGGTGATTCACCGGAACAGCAACTTTACTCATATTCACCGGAACAGCAACTTTACTCATTTTTTATATATCTTCAATGAATGGACAATATAGCAGAAAAAGCAATCTGTAAGATCCTCTGTAATGGCAAAGCTGTAACTTATTGTTCGTGAACAAAGCCATAGTGCAAATATTGACAGTACCACACGCTAGACAGATAACCTTCTTTGTATCAGCGTTTATGAATTGTTCATACAGTGATCTAAATAGCTATCTGTAAGTTAATTAAACTAGGTTTTATTTACTCGGAACATTGCAGGGATTGATGGTGTTGGACTTGGCCTTATAAAGCATCACAAAAGACTTGGGAGGTAAGCTTGTTTGTTAATTGAACTTTTCGGCACAATGTTGGAATTTAAAATATTTGATTTTTTAGCAGTACTATTGTCCTTAAGATGTTTGTGTTGTACTAGACTAAAATATCTTGTTAAGTTATCTTCTTTTTTTGTTTTTTTGGGTGGTGCTTTCCATACGTGAAGGATCTTCAATATATGGTGTCTCCACGTTCCAGTTACAGATCGAACATCATTCTCAGGTCTCTCCTTACTCATCTCCCTGTTGTGTTCTTAGGAAAAATTGCTTGCCTGAATTTTAATAGATGGAAACCAAACATCTGAATAAAAATATTTTAAAGAGTGGAAATGGTAGTAAGTGCTGTTGTCCCTAAATTTTGTCTTATTATATATTTTCACATGGAAATTCAGAAGTGATGATCTGAGGATATATTACTACTATCATCATATACTGAAGTCAAATTCTCTTTCTTAGTATTGCATAACAGGTACAAATCTTATGTAATTTGTGAAAAAGATCCTTTTAGATTCAGCAAATCAGATAGTTATGAATCACCTAATAAATGGGACAAGAATGCTAACTGAGCAAGCTGTGCATTTGGAAAAGCCATGCAGTTACTATTTAAACATTAACATGAAATGTCTATGTCCTGATATCTAGTGCTTTTTGCTTTTTCGCCTCTCTTTGTAATGAGTAACTTAACTTGTGTCCACTTTTAAGTTTGAACAATGTTACTAGACAAACCTGTCCTGTTTCATCTCAAGCAGTTTTTCTTTCTGAACTTGTGTGTGTGCTCCTTTTATCTTTTGAAATGAAAGTAACAGTGGGATATACTTCCCCTTAACTCTCCTTCAGACCTGGTGTACCTGGTTGAAGCAACTGTTAGATCAGAGCATCACCATGCACCAAGACGTCCCATATATCTTCTTGGAGAATCTTTTGGGGGATGCCTTGCACTTGCTGTTGCTGCTCGTAATCCTCATATTGATCTTGCACTAATTTTGGCAAACCCAGGTTCAAAAGCATGTCATTATCATTTTACGAGATAAATTTATATTGCTTGAATCATTTTTCTTATTGCAAAAATGTGTGTCAGCCACGCGTCTACGTGAATCTCAGCTGGAAAATCTTATAACGTTGTCCGAAGTCATTCCTGAGCAACTCCATCCAAGCATGGTTAAACTGTTAAGTGTGATGACAGGTTATTGTACCTTCATCCTCTGATTTATGAGTATAATAGTTTAAGTAGATGGAATTTTGTCTTGCCAAACTAGCATTTTAATTACTACTAACAACTATTAGCTGTATATTTTGGTAATATTTGTTTGAAGTTTCCAGAAACTAAGTTTGTTTTGAGTTTTTATAAAAACTGTTTGTTTGACTGATTTTTCCAGCAAAGGTTGACTTTTTCAAAATATTCTCATACTCATCTTTCGGAATTCTACCCAAAAGACTTGCTTTTCCTGCATCTCCTTGATTACCATGCTAGATGAAATGTGAACTGTTTGGTTTGGTAGATGAATGTTCCTAGCTTCAGGACTAGAAGAAATATTTCGTCTGAATCTTTTTATGAGAATCTTGTTGACTAGAATTGTAGGAGGAAACATGCTCTCCAGTCACTAATTAAGATGTTTACTTGCCTATCTATGTCAGTATATATAATCACACATCTCATACTTCACATTGTATCTTTCTCCAAAAGATGTGTGTATCTGTTGGGACAACACATACCTGTTCAAAGTGTGCAGCAACTTATTCTGGTCTTAGTTGTTTCTAACTTGCACCACAAACTTTCACTCAACTTGAACAGTTTGACTGCTGAGCCAGAAAAACCAATTACTTGAAGAACTTAATCCCAATATTGAACAAATTATTCAGCTCTGTTTGCTGTATGCATAATTCTTTAAAATGCAATAGATCTACCAAAACACCTACCAAATGTCTTTGAAACTTCTCGTGATAAAGTATATGTATGTGTTCACACTTGTTCTTTTAATGCTTGCACGAATAAATGCACATCTTGTAGTTTTAGTTATCATGTTTATTGGTATTAAATCCCTCAATATTGGGCTGTGAAGTGCTCAAAATGGAGTGACATGAAGAGTGACGATTCATATAGCTGACCAACTTGCTTGGGATTGAGTTGTAGTTGTTGATTGGAACTAAATAACTGCAGTGGATACTTCTTGCTTAAATTGGTTTACTGAGTTCACTTTGTGGTTAACTTTTAGATGAAAATTGACAACTGATTGAATGACATTGATTAGGGGTTCCTGCAAGGGTGGCAGTGGCAATTCCTGGCAGTGGACACCCTTTGCAACAAGCAGTAGCAGAGTTATTTCGTGGTGATGTAGCATTTTCATCCTACTTATCTGTAAGGTCCAAAAGTCTTAAACTCATTAGGTTAAATTGTGAAAGTTATCCCTCTTAATCTTAAAGCTTGGTCACCCTAGAAAAGAATTGTTGCATTTGGACATTTTCATCAATTTATTATTTACGGCACCTTCTTAGTATTGATAAGATTCCCTTTCGTTCACCATGTCTATCCATGTTGATATCTTCCTTTCCCACTCTAGCTTTGACACTTCAATAGTTTTGAAGACTTTAAACTTAGACAACCATTATTAGTTGATATTTTCAGTTGGAGTTTGTTCTTGTTGTCAGTTTGAGCAAGAAAATGATGATAAAGGTCGCAGGTGCTGGCTGATGTTTTACCTGTAGAAACACTTATCTGGAGGCTGAAGATTCTCAAATCAGCCGCATCTTTTGTCAGTTCTCGCCTCCATGCTGTCAGAGCTCAGACTTTGGTACTCTCGAGGTAATTTTTCAGAGTTTCAGTGTGTCATTGGTAAAATTTGATGAAAGAGAGATTTTTAATTGCCTACACCTTCCACGGAGATAGTTGATTTTCTCTCTCTTGTCATCTTTACGATAAGTTTATTAATGTAAACTAGAATTGTTGTGTTCTTTCTTATTCCGGACATTTTGAGCAATATCCAATTCAGGTTGGCTTTTGCGACTGCCACTATGTGGGACTAAGAGTTATATTGCTATGCAGTGGAAAAGATCACTTGATACCCCCAGAGGAATCTGAGAAGCTTCGCAAGATGCTTCCAAACTGTGAGATCCGGAGATTTAATAACAGTGGGCATGCCCTTCTCCTGGTAGGCTGTTCTTCTTTTCCAAACCCTTTCAGACCCAATTCCTCTTTCCAACTTTCCACATATTACTTTTGCTCCATACCATATTCATAACTGCTTATGCAAATGGTAATAGTTCTTTGTTTAGAATAATCTTTGTGAACAAACAACAAACCAAAGCAGAGAATGTCTTGATTAGACTATGCATCAATATAGATAGATTTTTTCAAGAACTCTGTGCCTGAAGTCCTGTTGAGGTTTATTCAATGACAAAAAAAGGAAAACAAGAAAAAGAAAGTGCCTTTTAGTTAAATGGAGAAAAGAACACGCCTCTTAGTGACTGAATAGGCTTGGGAGTAAGTGAAGTAGGAGATGGGACCTCAAGGATCTGTTATGGGCATAGTGAGGTAAGATGATAGAACTTTCTGTTTGCTGGCAGTTGTGTGCTTTCTAGTTGCTTAGGCAAATGTAGGTCCTTGTTATTCATTTTATTTTTTGATTATTGGGATATTCACTGCACTCTTCCAACTTGGAATTATCCATGCATTTTGTATACAAGCTGAAGTTTATAGCTTTTGCTCTTATTTTCTATCATCTGCTGTAGTTTAGGATATCAGGTAAGCTACAGTCTTGATATAACATTTTTTTACTTACTTTTTATCTTTGACAAGATTGAATATAAAAAGTGCAAGGGTTGCCTTCCAACAGAATTACTCTGTCAATATGATTCCATAACAAGTCACACAGTGGCATATTACATGCCTTACTTCCTACAGAAAGATTCAGTACCCATGGCAGTGTATACAATAGGTTACGTAGTCCTGCAATAGCCTACCTGTATGCTCTTAGTTCTGCATACGTAGAACTGGTTACTTCGTATTCCAACAAAGATATTACTCCAACTTTTAAAGCATTCATGCCGAAACTTATGCAAAAACATCTTTTCTGGGGTATATGATAAGTTGAAGTTTTTATGCAGGAAGCAGACTTTAATTTGGTAACTGTCATAATGGGTGCCAATTTTTATCGACGTGGAAGACACCTTGATTTCGTTAGAGATTTTGTGCCACCAAGTACTTCTGAGTTTGACAGTGTGTATCAACCATACAGGTATTTTGTCTTGCTCTATGTTGGAACACACTGACTATTGAAGTGTGTGACCATCTCATCTAAAAGCTTAAGCTGTTAGAGAGAACACACTTTTATTACTTAATTATATTCTCAATACACCCACTCAAGTGAGGGCCTGATTCTTTTATCATAGGCCGAAGCACGTGGAGATTCATTTTTATTACGGGTGGTGGTAAGATTTGATCCCAGGACTCTGTCTGCTCTGATACCATATTGAAGTGTGTGACCATCTCATCTCAAAGCTTAAACTGTTAGAGAGAACATACTCTTATTATTTAATTATATTCTCAAAACTAACCACTAACCAGTCAGTAGGGGATTGTAGAGACGCATAATTTGCTTCCTGGTCATTTACAGTGTGCTCTATGTTCATAGATATGGTATCTAGTTAAGGAGGTACCATGCTGACAATGTATTTGTTGGCGGTCTTGCTTCTCTATAGAAGATGCTACCTTTGGACTAAACTAGGGTTAAGCTAATCAGAAGCTCTTATTGGCATAGTGAATCAACTCTTCTGCATCTGCTATTTATGTGTACTTAGTTCATTTGATAAAAACACAAATACTGCCAAGTTTATTTGATCATTATTTCTTGTGTGACTGATTAAAACACAGGTGGATGGAAGTTGCCTTCAACCCTGTGATGATATCAACTCTTGAGAATGGGAACATTGTTCGGGGTCTGACTGGAACTCCTTCTGAAGGACCAGTCTTACTTGTTGGTTACCACATGATGCTTGGACTTGAACTAGTTCCTTTGGTGTCCCGTTTGTGGAATGAACATAAGATTGTCCTGCGAGGCATAGCACATCCATTGATGTTTAAGAGACTAAGAGAGGGAAAAATGCCTGTGTTATCAATGTATGATGATTACCGATTTATGGGTGCGGTTCCTGTGTCGGCAACTAACTTTTATAAACTTTTATCATCAAAATCCCATGTCTTGCTGTATCCTGGGGGCATGCGGGAAGCTCTTCATCGGAAGGTATTACCTAGTTAAAGCATCTTGCTAAGAAACGCTCTTCTCAAAATATTTCTGTATTTATGGACTTCAGTGCAGTCAAATTCTATATTTTGTTTATGAATCTAAGGGTTGCATTTCTTAGAAAGTTTGTGATTAACTTGTGTGATTTTTCTCTTCTCCACTTGAAAAATAATGTCATGTGAAACATTAATGAGTTGATCACTAACCTTTTGTTTCCTTAAAACCTAAGTCAAATTTGTACTGCACCGTCCACCAGATCAATTGATTTTGTATCTTAGGCTCAACTTTAGTCTGATTAATGTCATATGTATGAGCAGTTTATCTTGTTCATAAAGATACACGTATGCATGATCTGAAGATATTTATTATGATAGGAAATTTAACAATGCAGTTTGAAAATTGAATCTCTCATCTATTACAAGTATATGTGTACTAATTTACTTTGTATGTCCAGACCCATCACAAAATGTTGAATTAAATGGTCATTCTCATGTTAATGAAACAAAATTGAAATTTACAACCTGTTGATTTCTCAATATGCTATGTATTTGTTGTCTGTGGTTCCAAGGAAAGCTTGATACAAAGTCTAGATCTATATATGGCATAAGTTAAGTATTGAAATTTGAAATAAGTTGCTGAAAGATGTTTGCTTAAGTATGGGGAGATTGACTTGGAACAATATAGCAGAAATCTTTGCAGTTATAAATGTTGAATAAGATTATTATTTAGCCAATGAGCAGAAGATAAAGGCATGCTGCTCTTCTAATAATTTGGTCTTCTATATTCAGGGGGAGGAGTACAAATTGTTCTGGCCAGAGCAGTCTGAATTTGTCAGGATGGCAGCTAGATTTGGAGCAAAAATTATACCTTTTGGTACAGTGGGAGAAGATGATATTGGCCAGGTAGTTTCACGAGTTAACATATTTTGTATTTGAAAGTGTTTAATCAGACCATGCAACCAACATATATTCTGGTGGATCAGTTTCACCGCAAAAGTTGAGTTTTTTTTTTTTTTTTTTTTTGGAATGCATAAATACATTAATAAATATAAAAACAATTGCTTAAAGGAATGCTGAATACTTATGAAAACAAGATGGAAATCATTGTTTTACCTGAATGGATCGGGTGTGATGGGACGGAACAGCTTGTGGCTTCAGTTCGATAACAGTGTTTTAATAGTTGAACTGAATCATTTAGTTTTTTTTAAGTGCTGAGGTTATCCAATTCAGATGGTTTGAAAGGGGGATATTTTTTTTCAATTGGATATATTAAAACTTGTCTACTAACTAACAAAAGTAGATTCTGATAAAGAAATCCTGCAAGCAGAAAATTTAGCCATTATTTGGCTGGTGATATTTTGCCGATTATAAAAAAGAGTTTCATCTACTAATACGTCCCCCCCAAACCCCTCAATTTGGAGCATGGAGAAAATGCTCTTTAATTTTGCTTTCATGTTGACTACCCCAAAGTTCTTTCCTTAAGAAACAATTAAACAATAATGCACCAGCTGTTATTCTAAACCTGCTGTGATTAACATTGAGATAGATTTCCTTATTGGAAATAGCAACTTTTGTATCACAAATTCATCCTCTTGTTCACTCATCAATCTTTCAATCAGATGCTCCTTGATTATGATGACATGATGAAGGTTCCGTATCTCAAGGCTCTCATAGAGGAGTTAACTGGTGAGGTGGAGAAGTTAAGGTATTGAGTTTGTTCTTTCCTTAGTTTATCTGACTTAGAGTGTGTTTTGGTATGGCGTGGAAGTTATATTTCACTGTAAAGATTTTCCTGTAAAATGTTTTCCAGTGTTTGGTCGGCGAATGGGAAATGTTTTATTTTCCAGAAAATAATAAATAAAAGATTAATAATATTTTTAGCTAATAGAAGAGTGGTTTGATGAATTTTTGAGAACTAAGAGTAATAATAATAATAATGTGTGTGTTAGTTGAACAGAATGATTTATAACATAAGGAGGACTACTTATTTTTTACATTAGCAGTCAGGCCAAAATAGGAGTTGATTCTACTAGTCTCTTATTTCCAGTTACTTTTTTTTTTCCCTATTTATATTGGTTCACTTTGCAAACCATTTAGTTGAGTGAGTTAAATTGACAGAAGAATGCTGTCTTGTATGTGAACACAGATATGACACTGAAGGAGAGGTTTCAAACCAAGATGTACATCTTCCAATAATTCTTCCAAAAGTTCCTGGCCGTTTTTACTTCTACTTTGGCAAGCCAATTGAAACAGCAGGTAATTCGTGAAGTATTTATATGCTGCTTTTGATGAGCTTTTAATTAATTAGTTGTTGTTTGCACTTTGCAGGTAGGAAGGAGGAACTTAAAAGCAGGGAGAAAGCACATGAATTATACTTGGAAGTGAAGTCTGAGGTTGAGAGATGCATTGATTACCTGAAGGAGAAAAGAGAGAATGATTCGTATAGGAATATAATGGCCCGCCTGCCTTACCAGGCTAGCCATGGCTTTGATTCTGAAGTTCCCACCTTTGATCTATAGTACTTATTGTATTCTTTTCTTATATATATATATGTGCGCACACCTTCCTTGTTTAAAAGAAGAAAAAAAAATACTTAATACTATACAAAGTGATTCTTTACAGTTATCATTTTGCAGCGAGTTGATCAATCTTTACATTAGTATAGCGCACTTAAGTCACTATTAGTCATAAGGTAAAGGCTGATGTTTGACGTAGGACAAACATAAATATCACTACTTTAATAATGCCCAAAAACACTTGTTGGGCGTAATACCATCACCTTAATAAGTAGAGATAAATGGAAAAAGAGAGACCAAAATTGATTAAGCAAAAGACGTTTAGGTAGAAGTGGTCCCGTCCCAAGTATAGTAAGGTAATTATGAAATGGGTCTAATGCCAATATAATGTTACATGTACCATTAAGAATGAAACTGGTAGTACGTACATACTGATACTATATATATATGGGATAATGTGATTTTCCGATTGTGGAAGTTGTGTTGCAGAGTATTTCCCAAGTAGTAGTAGTAGTGCAATCAGAAGAATGAACAAGTTAGGAATGGTTTTGATTTTGTTGTTAGAAGGGGGTGGGGTTAGTTTTGAAGCTCAACAGAATGGTTACTTTGTTTGGGCTAGAGGACAGAGGAGAGGAGAATAAATATCCCAGTGCATGCAGAGAATGAATTAAGAGGTAGGTACTTTGATCATGCATTAATTTAATTAATAAAGACACCTGGTTACTTACTTCTTTTACTCACTTCACTGCTCCATAATTGAAAGCATAACTAGTTACTATCACTTTCGCATTAATTACTCTGCTGCTAACAATAACAAACATCCCTTCCCTTCCCTTCTCAACCATGCATGCATGCAACTATATATATATTCTCCACAACTCTTTATCACATTTCTTCATATAGCTAGCTAGCTATATATACTCTTTTCTAACCAATTATAAAATTCAATTTAATAAGTGGGAGCCACCAATATTCTGCTTTTAATTC
>JAJOOR010008662.1:0-34551 GCA_036250505.1 Solanum acaule | reverse complement strand
AAGACGTTGTATCACCACTTAGGCTCATAGTGGTGGTTGTCGGTTAGAGAATCTCCCACAAAAGTTATATTACTTTTATATTTAAGTAAAGTTGAGTTGTTATTGCTTTATCTTTAACAAACTAAGTTGTTTACATTGTTTTACAAGCTTTATATATATTGCATGTGTCTTATTGCTTTATATTGAGTTCAGTTGTTCATGAGTTAAACAGAGCCAATGTAAGTGTTCCTTTGTACTCCTTTCAAGCTTAAGTTGTTGTTTAGCTTTCCAACTCGCATACTCGTACATTCAATGTAGTGATGCCAGTTGGCCTACATCTTATTATGATGCAGACATAGGTAACCAGGATCAGCATCCAGCACACCGTTGATCCAGTTGAGCACTCCAGAGTCAGTGGTGAGCCTCCTTGCATTCTGGAGGACTCTGTTATTTCGCTTTCCTAGTTTTGCTTTATTAGGATGTTGTGGGGTCTGTCCCAACATCCATCTCAGTATTATAGAAGCTTCATAGACAGTCAGACAATTAGTATTGAGTCTCTCATCTATGTATTTGCAGATACTTTGTTTTGAGACATAAGTTGCCATTTTGGCTAAGATGTTATCATTTAAACTATTGCATTGAGTTTATTCTGTTGAATTAAATCTTTCGCTGAGTTAAGTAAGCCAAGCCACGGGCCCGCTTGGGGCCAGCAATGGTCTACGAGTGCTGGCAACGTCCAGGGTGTAGGCTCGGGGCGTGACATTTACAATAGTCATTCGACCGATACTATATACACGAAGTGCATTTGAAGCCTTCTTTTCTTCTTCTTCCAACAATTAATGGTTGTTTCCATCTTCTCTTTCTCTTTCTTCTTCTTCCTTATTCATTTGATGCTTTCCTTCTAATTTCCTCCTCTTCCTCCTTCTTCTTCTTTTTTCATTTTCAAAGCTCGACTTTAAAAATTGATATGCTGCAAATATAAATCATTTTAAGTAAATAATATATCAAAAGAGTCGAAACATTGAGAGGAGCTCATATCTAAATTTCTGGACCATTTATAGGAGATTTGAATTGGTTGGGATTGAAAAATGTTTATCTGTAATGTATAAACATTGTATATAGATGTATTACATCTCTGATACATATATACATATTGGTAAGAAACCCTTACTTGAATCTAACTTACACGCTGCGGTCTTTATTCCAAAATTTCTGAAGATTTCATCGATTTTTATTTTCAATAGGTTTTTTTTGGCAATCAACAATTTAGTAATATTAATGCATAAACAATATTAAAGAATTAAATGATGTGATAACATCAATTACGGTCCAACTAGAGAAAGTAAAAGTCCAATTTATGGTATGTAATAACGAAATAGAAAACTTTTTTAAATTGAGTGCAATTGTATTCCAAAAATCTCATAAGCTTCGAAATGTCTTCACAAGTAGTCTCTATCTCTCATGTGACTACATTTTTTTAGTACCATATCCATCATTTTTCGCATTTGATAAGACTTGCACTTTTGATTATCCCATTTCCATAACATTTTTCAATGATGTATGAATTGTTATTGGTTCAACGGTGATGGCCTTCCCAACAAATTGAATTGGGCTGCCAAAGGTTTGTGGTAGGTTACCACAACTATCGAGTTGGTTATTGGTCAAAATGAAAATTAAACCAATTTAATTGGTTTTTAAATTATTAAAACTAAATTAAACCAAATATAATATATATTTATCGGTTTGGTTGTTATCGATTTTTTGTTTGATTTGATTTAATCAGGCACGAAAATAAAATCAAAAGACAAGGTGAGGGAATAGAAAAACATACATGTTCAAAATACTTTTTGTTTTGGGCCTTTTTGCTTTCATAAATGATAAATAAATTTTGATCAATATATATAAGATATTTTAAATTAGGGAAAATTGTATGAAATAGCAAACTATTAATTCAAATTAAATGTTATAGCCATAGTTTATTTTAATTGTAATTCGTAGCAAACATCCCCTTTTTTTGCCATCTGATTCGATATACAATTAGCCATTTTATACATTTCGGTATAAAATGTATAAAAATGTGTTTTTGTTTGTATAAAGCGAGAGAAAAGTGTATATACAAATACAAATACAAATATTTTCGTCCAATACACTTATAATTATACAAATACATATCTTATTATACAAATTACAATGCATAAATGAATTTATACAAAACTGAATAATTTGTATAGAATTGGATGTTTGTAGCGAATTATACAAATCAAAAGCTCCATAGCAAACATAAAATTTGCTATGGAGCGCAATTATGCAAACTATAGTTATAACATACAAATATGATTTTTATGTTTGCTATATGTGAAAGTTGCTCTTTAAATTATTCATAAAAAAAAATATTATGTATATATTGTTATAAAAAAAGTACACATATAATTTGTCGGTTCTATTATGTTATTCTTTAGATATTTTTAACAAAATGAATCAAATGTTATTGTTTTATAAAATGTAAACCAAATCAGACCAGACCAAATTCAAAGAAAATCAATTTATTTAATTAATTTGATTCATTTTTTCTAATTTGGATTGAATTTTATTCAAATCGTCAACACGTTCTTCTAATGTAATACCTTTTGACAACAACGTAACTATCCGTCAGTTTTGTGTAGCCCATTAATTTATTTCTCAAAGTATGATGTTTTTTTAGAGTCTGTTTGGATTATCTTTAAGGCTTCTGACTTATAAGTCAAAAGGTATTAAGTGAAAATTTTTAACTTATGACTTTTAACTTATTTTGATCATTTTAGTTTAAAATTAAGTGCGTATAAACAAATTTTTAATTACCCAAACACTCAAAAAATGCTTAAAACCTATTTTAACCTAAAACACTTAAAACAAGTCAATACAAATAGGCTTAGTAGTGATAACACGTTATTAAAGTTACCACCATTTGTTGAAGAAACGATTACTGCATGAAGATCTACACTATATATATATATATATATATATAATTTGCATACACACATGTTGTTAGGTTAAAATTTACTATACTTAAAACAAAGTAAAACATATTTGAAATATTGAAATGCATATATTCTGTTTTATACAAAATGACAAAATGTTCATTCATTTTTTTGAATTACTAACTAACTCATCATTTGATATATAATTTATCTAATGAACATGATTTCGTGGTAAATAAAGAGAAATAAATTTCTTCATTGTTATACATAAGGAATGCATGCAAAGTTTTTGTCTCTTGTTGCTTCGGAATTACAATATCAAATCTTCAAAAAATAATGAGAAAATTTTAGGTTTAGCAAACATAAAAATCATATTTGTATGTTATAGCTATAGTTTGCATAATTGCGCTCCATAGCAAATTCATCAGATTGTATAACTCGCTGGCAGGAGCATCAGTTTTGTATAATTTCGCTGGCAGACCTCTCATTCGTATAATTTCTCTCTCTTGCTTTATACAACACAAATTATACATTGTAATTTGTATAATTTGTGTTTGTATAAAGCAAGAAAGAGAGAAAGACAAAAGAGAACTGGGCAGGGGAAGATCTATATTTGTATAATTATAAGTGTATAGGACGAAAATATATGTATTTGTATTTGTATATACAATTTTCTCTCGCTTTATACAAACACAAACACAATTTATACATTGTGTTTGTATAAAGTGAGAGAGGCAAGTGAGAGTGGCGAGCTAGATCTGGGAGAGTGGCGAGCGAGATTCTCTGGGGGAGAGAGGCGAACGAAAAGATATTTATATATACAATTTTCTCTCACTCTATACAAACACAAACGCATTTTATACATTTGTGTTTGCATAAAAGTGAAAGAGGCGAGGGAGCCAGCGAGAAACGAGAGTGGCGAGCGAGATTTCAGGGAGAGAGGCGAATGGCAACAATTTGCTACGGGTTACAATTAAATCAAATTGTGGTTATAGCATTTAATTTGAATTAATAGTTTGATATTTTATACAATTTTCCCAAAAATGAATATATAGTACTTTTACCTAATTTTTGAATATATAATAAAATCTAATATTTTAAGTTGTTAATTATTATGATTTATAGTACTTTTATGTAATTTTCAAATATATAACCGAATATTTTAAATTGTTAATTATTGTAATTTATATTACTTTTACATATTTTTCAATTATATAAGTTATAACAGATTAAAAAGAAAAGTAAAACAAATAAATTGAAATAAATTAAAAAAATTTAGACATACCCTTGGCTAGAAGCAAACAAGTCGACAAACAACTGTCTACTTCTAGCCGAAGTGGGCCACACACATTTCAAGCAAATCACCCTTAAACCCAAACACACATACCGTCCTAAGAGTTGTGTGCTTATAGCCACTTATGAGATAGTAAAATATGTACTCAGATATATCAGTGTATACACTCATAGTTTTATAATGTATACACAATTAGCTAGCTTGATATTGCGTCAACAAATACACAATAGCTGTGAGAATGCAGCCTGTAACACATCTTTTAAGTTACTATTCTTCATTAAATATACATAGTATATACATTAATATATATGGATATATACTACTCCATACATATTGATATACACATGTTGTCAGCTTATCTGTGGACCTGCAAATACAAATGTTGATATACTGATATGTATATTTTGTAGCAACAATAAAACTCATATTCACAATTACATTATGAATTTCACAACGTAAAACGTATTTGAAATATCATGTTTTAACCAAAATGGACAGTTTATTCACTTTTTGAACTGACATAATGTTTTACTCGAAAAAATAAATAAAAGAAATGACTAAGTTTCGAAAAATCGACTAAACTTATAGTTTGAAGAGAAATCGATTTTCCAAAAGAACAGAGTCACCACTTAATTTTTTAGTAAAAATCAAGAAAAAAACTTAAGGTTTTCAAAAGATTCAAACAGATAAAATCAATTGAAAAAGGGTTCGAGTTCAATGTACATTTCGAGAAGGTGTTAGGCCCTCGGAATGTCCGCTAACTTGCGGTTGACCGACGATTTGACTAAAAATGACTTTGACTAATTTTGAGAAAATATTAACTAAGAAAACTCATTTTTTCATTATTATTTTTACTTATTATCGTTATTTTATTTATTTTTTATTATTGTCATTTTAATAAAAATTCTATCCCAGTTACAATTCTCAACGTGACTTCAGTCTTGACTTTGTTGGAGAGACCCCAGTTTCTATCGTAAAGAAAAAATAGAAATCTTACGGGAGATATGACCGAGCCGTTGTAGCGCCTACGTATCCCGTTGAGGCAGGAATCAGGTCAAACGTAGTTCCCCCTCAAGGATTAACAGAAAATAAGAACTTTACAAAGAAACCGACCGAGGCCGACATAGGCCGCCTACGTATCTCATTCTTGAGAATTCAGGTAAAACGTAGTTCAAATACAAGGAAAAATATTAAAAGGGGATAATTGGGTGACCGACGCCGACATAGGCCGCCTACGTATCTCATTTTTGAGAATTCAGGTCAGACGTAGTTCATTACAAGAGGGATAAAATTCTAAACAAAGTGATTACAAGCAAATGGAACGATTACAAGCAAATGACAGGAATACAAACTGAAACTTCACACATAATATCTCTTGACAACATCTGAGTTGATCAATTTCGGTCATTCGGTGCCATCCATCTCTGACAGGACTAAGGCACCTCCAGATAACACTTTGCGAACCACATAGGGTCCTTGCCAATTTGGTGCAAATTTCCCTTTGTACTCATCCTGATGGGGGGAAATGCGTTTAAGGACCAACTGGCCGATTTAAAAATATTCTAGCTCTTACTTTCTTATGGAAAGCACGAATCATTCTTTGTCGATACAGTTGACCATGACAAACAACAACAATTCTCTTCTCATCAATCAATGTTAATTGATCGATCCGTTTGCGAACCCAATCAGCATCACTCAATTCAGCTTATTGGATGATTCTCAATGAAGGTATCTCAACTTCGGCAGGTATAACTGCTTCTGTTCCATATACTAACAAGTATGGAGTAGCTCCAATTGAAGTTCTAACGGTCGTTCTATAACCCAATAAAGCATATGGCAACATCACATGCCAACCTCTATGATTGTCAATCATATTCCTCTGAATCTTCTTTATGTTCTTGTTGGCGACTTCTACAACTCCATTCATTTAGGGAGGATAAGTGGTCGAATTTCGGTGAGTAATCTTGAATTGTTCACATATCTCTCTCATCAAGTGATTGTTGAGATTCGCTCCATTATAACTAATGATGGATTCTGGCACTCCAAACCTACATATCAAATTGTTGCGAACAAAATCAGTTACAACCTTCTTAGTCACCGATTTATACGAAGTTGCTTCTACCCACTTGGTAAAATAGTCAATGGAAACCAAAATGAATCTGTGTCCGTTAGAGGCATCTGGTGATGAGTCCACAAATTTGACTCATTTAGGGATTTATTTTGATAGAAATAGTGTCCTCAAATGCTTATTTTGTCTCAATATCTGATGAAAACTCGTAAGTTTCAAGTATTTGAAGTTTTAGTGGAAGCATGGAATCTTAGGAGCAAAAAGAAACAAAAAGGCTGAAAAGAACGAAGAAGCTGAAGCATGAGCATCGCCAAGAACCTTTGGCGATTCGCCGAATGGATTTACTCCGCCCTTTGTTCCAGTACGCAAAGCCCTGAAGGAGAAGGATAAAAAAGGAGATGGAAGGAGTAGTCGGCGCTTCGCCGAATAGTTCTGCGAAGAAGTACTATACCGCCCAATGGTCCAGAACGTGAAGATGCTGAAGGCAAGCATGAAACGGCGATGAAACAGAAGAAGGGCGAGTCGCCGAGTCATTCGGCGGCATCAACTAACTTTGCCGAAAGATCTGCCAGCGCTATTTTCTGAAGTCTATAAATACTAAACTTGTTATTAATTATTAGGGATTCGAACCTTTATTTTAATTTTCCAAAATAGAATAGTACTTTTTGGATATTTTTCTCTCAAGTTTGGAGAGGGTTTTTGGGAGACTTGAAGAAAGAATGATTTCATATTCCCCAAAGTGGAAGTGGGTCTTCTCCATTCTTCTTCCTTTTCTTAAATCAAGGTTTAATTTCTTATACCCATTTGATTTTACTATCATTTTAGGTGTATTTTGTTATTTCTTGATGTGTGGCTAAAAGCCCCATTCTTGGGGTGTGATTTAGCAAATATGTGTTGATATTATTGTTGGGTCTTGCTTGCTGATAAGTTAGATGTAGTTTAATGGTGATTTCACCTAGTGGATGTGGTTTAATCTAAAGGGTTTGTAGTTTCAAATACAAAGACACCCATGTGTTTTCGGCTTGCCCGAGAGGGAGGTCGTGAAACTAAGACCATTAGACCGATGGCCTAAGGAGTGGGTCGACATGAGGTTCAGCCCGAGAGGGTGAGCTCTAGTCTCATGTCCTAATACTCAGCGAAAGAGTGAGTGGGGTAAGGCGTAGGCTAGTCTTCATGCGGCAAATAGGTGTCCGAGAGGAACGCATTTGAAACGGGGTAAGTTGCCCGAGAGGGAACTTATTTCCATTTAAAGCTTAGTCTAGTCACTATTATCTTACAAATTTCCTTTCAAAAGCATGTACCCAACTACTTATCTCAACTTGTATTGCGGTCACACCCTAAGAACATTTCCCCATACTTGATTTTCTTGTTAATTTTTGCTATTTTTACTAATTGTGACAAAACCCCCAAATCGTTATTTGACACTTTTGTGTCACCCCCTTTTATTTATTATATTTTTACTCGTTAATATCTGTAGCTACGACTAGTTAGAGCTTAATTTTATTTTTCTATCAATTCTCAAAACCACTCCCTTGGGACACGACCCCAACCTTTAGTTGGGTTACTATACTATCGACGATCGTAGACACTTATACCGTAGGTTAGTGTCGTTGGTCACGATAAGCATCAAAATGGCGCCGCTGCCGGGGAGTGGTGTTATTTGAGAATTTTTAGATTAGTAGAATTTTTGTTCTTCTTAGTTGTAATTTACTAACTTAACTTGTAGTTTTGTTATCTTGTCTATGTTAAAGCAAAGGAAGTGAGTATGGCGAGCAACACTCGAGAGCTAATGGAGTTTCTTCTAATAGATGTAATGATATTCCGGGATCGTATCCTCACCTTCAAGCAATTTGAGGGTGAACGAATCCACAAGTCATTGGCAAGGTTTAATGAACTAATCAATTAATGCCCAAATCATGACATAGCTCTCCTTGACTGTTTCTACAGAACTCTTGGTCTTGGAAACAAGAGGTTAGTCGACCAACTCATTCCAGGAGGCATTGTGAAACAGCGATATGTGAAAGCAGTCCAACTGTTTAATCAAATGGCTGAAACGAACCAAGAAGTAGAAAAGGACTTCATGTTGGCCACCCTAATGACTCAGATGGATGAGTTGGCTAAAAACATGGTGAAGATCGAAATCCAGTGTAAGAGGAAGGATAAATACATCCCTCCTCATGAGCGAAGAAGTCTCAAGGACAATGAGGTTAAATGCCTTGAGGGAATGCTCTTAATCATTCTCCACAAGGTGACTGAGCAAGATAGAGAGCTGAAAGGAATGAAGGAATACATTGAAGGAATGAAGCGGATGATTTGGTCTCAAACCAAAGCTGTCCAACTACTCAAGGACCTGATGAGTAATGTGTTGCCTCAACTCCATCAGCAGAGAAACAGGGGGTGGCCTAATGAGAACCTGGCCAACCCCAACAACGAAACTTGAGTAAATATTTGCGTCGTGCCACGACAGTAAATAAGGCGCTTCTTGGGAGGCAACCCAAGGTCTTAAACGTTTAGGATTTTACTTTTATGAATAATGGTGTGTTGTGTTGTAGGTTAAAATAAGGAAAGTGTGGAAAACTTCAGGTCGGCGAGTAGAAAGTCCATTCCGCGAGTCGCCAAATAGGTCTGCAAGCCTGACTGGATCCGCCGTTTGGCTAAATACGAGAGTCGTACAGAGCCTGTAAAACTCGGCAGACTCGAAAAGCAACTTGGCGCATCGCTAACAAGTTTGGTGATCTCGATGCAGACCGCCGAATTCACCTACTGAAAATTGAAGATTTCTGAAGAAAGGGTTGGATAAATGACCACTCGGAAAATCGCCGAGTATGTTGGCGAGTGCGACTTACGTCGCCGAATGGACACAAATTGAACAACATATATGGCCAATAGTCACACTTCTTCATTCTTTCTCACTTTCAAACTCTATAACTTCACACTCAGGTAATAATTTACATTTTCTCACTTTAAATTAGTCTTTTAGTAGAGGATTAGTGCTTGGAACTCGGATTTTTATTACCGCCTAGCATTACAACTTTGTTTACTCAGCGAAAAGGTTAGTTTCTGAAAACACTTCGTCCGTTCTCGAAAAGATAAACCTCATCTGCAACCTAGGAGTCCACTAATGCGTGTTAGATCTCCCTGATATGAGTAGACATTTTCGAGTAACTGCTTCTGTTTTGTAAGTTGGGGCCTATTTGTTTTTACTGTTCGACTTCCTTTTTCACACTTCTTACTTTGAATCTAAATGTGGAAAACTATGCATAATGGGTGTTAACCCTGAATGCGTGCTATGGTTCTGGTCTAAATTTCATTAATGCTTGGTTTAATTTTGCTTTTGAGGTTTGTGCGACCGATTTTGAAAAGTGAGTTGAATCTCAGGCACGTTAAGTCAGTCGGCGAGCTGAGTTGAGCTCACCGAATCACTCAGTGGTTCGGCCCCTAGACCTAAATCACCTTTAAATTCTTATCTTAAGTGTTGTGGGTTCTGTAACTTTCGGCGGACATACCTACGATCGCCAAAGAGGTTTGGCAATTTGCTGATTAGATCGGCGAGTCTGTCTGAAATTTTATGCTACAATATAATTACTCATTATTCTCTCTCTGATGTTTCACAGATATGGCCAAATAACCGACTAGAGGAAGGGAGAAAGGAATTGTGATCATAGAAAATACACCTCCACCCAGGGGCAAGGCTACCACAACTTCAAAAAGCAAAGTAAAGAGCAAAGACCTCAAATTATCTGACGCAAGCTCTGACAGCACAGGCTTCTACACTACCGAGCCACCCACATATAACAGTGAGAGTACAGAGTCTGACGAAGATTACCAGACAGAGGCAAGGAAGGCTGAGTTACAATTCAAAAGGATACATGATCCATATCGTATCAGAGATAGTCAATCCACCACTCCAACTCATTTAGCTCCAAGGAAAGCATTAGTGCTGGCACATCCAGTATAAGGCCCCAAACATAGATCAATGAATAGATCGAAAGTGGATGGTCTGAGGACGATCTTGAGGAGAAACAACTTTCCATAGATGGGGTTATTAATAGGTATCTAGAAGTGATGGAGTGCCTGAAATACCAAAAATTCCAAATCTTCACAAGACATCGCGGCTCGTACATACCAAGTTGGGTTAGAAAGTTCTACGAGGCATGTAGTGCATTAGTACCTCAATGGAAAAGGCTAGTATCATCTTTTAAAGAAGTTGACCACGTGGTTGTCAGAGGAAGGAAGGTAGCCTGTGATAGTGAAACTATTGACATAGCTTTGGGATGTCCGATAAGATTAATGACCACTGCTAGCACTTGATCAGGACACAAAAGCTGGATGCAATGAAAAAGTGGTTAGCCCCGCTAGTCTCAAATGATAATGCTCCAACATGGTTAGCAGAAGGAGTTCCAATTGAGAAGAAAAATATGAACATAGTTGCACGGTACTAGTTCGGATTCATCATCAATACAGTTATGCCATCACAGAATGAATCAATTCTTCTTCATGTTAAGGCAGCTTGTCTTGGATGCATCGTGGAAAAAACCAGGATAAATTTTGGGAAGATCATTTCCTCTGAAATCCATATGCGTATAAAGCAGGGCCAGACATCTCTCCCTTTCCTGATATTAATCACTGAATTATGCAACAGAGCTTGGGTGCCTAGAGATGTAACGAAGGATGTGAAAGTGGCTACCACCGCCTCCACCAGTATCCGAAAGATCAAAGCCGAATATCTTAAGGACCAGGCAGAAAAGAAACAGAAGAAAGTTGTGACCACTAGATCTATACCTGCAGAGGCATCTTTGCCTACTCCGGCCCCTAGGCCTTCAGGTATATCTGACGTCATTACCACTCCTTTTGACTCTACAGGTTCCTCTGCTGCTTCATTACTACCCAGACCTTCAGCTGTTGTTGCCCTCTGTGAACCAATCACTCAAGCATCCTTGATCCGAATGGGATAGCTTGCCCAAACTGTTAATTGTCGGACCACCAACATAGAGAGCTCCATTCCAAGTATGATTCAGGTTGCCCTCGACAATGCTGTGAGACCACTAAGTACTACTATTGATGCTCTAGAGGCCAGGATATTAGTGTGTGAGCACGATCAAGGAGCCACAGAGGAAGTAACAGCTGTAAAGGCCACAATTGTAGAGCTGAAGAAAGATGTGGACTACCTCAAGTCCACTGATATATCCATGATCTTTGGAACAGTGGAAGTTCCAGATGCGCCCGAAATGCCTCAGAATGCCGCAAGACATGGAGATGGAATGAAGCATATAGTTGATCATGAATCGGAGGCAGAAACTGACGAAGAGATATTTGAGGAAGCTACATTGGATGACATAACCGAGACTGAATAAATCATGATAAATGCTGATGTGCAAGCTTCTTTAGCAAAGTCTCCTGCTGTGGGATCCAATGGAGCTGGTCTTTCTGGTGGTCAATCCGGATACTTATGCCCAGACAGATGGAGCGACAAATTAGCCAGGATCCCTCTTTACCTCTTTCTATGTCTTGTATTTTTTTTTATTTTGCCTTTCGGATTCCGTATTACCTATATTTGAGGACAAATTTCTTTTATTTGTGGTGGGGTGAAGCCCACACTTTTGTGTGTTGTTTATGATTCGTGTTTTGAATATATTTGGGTTGTCTGTTTATAATTGTGTTAATAACTGCTTTTCTGTGGATGTTTGAGCTCGTGGCTCTGTTTATTTTTAATTGCAAACGATTTTTGACCCTTTCAAAATTTTTTGAATTTTTCGCACATTTTTGCCACCCCTCATGAGTTGAATGTGGATGTTCTTTTGCAAGAATTTAAGTCTCAGTTTAGATCAATACCGATGACTTGAATAGTGCTCTCAATTGAATGAACATAATGTATGACTACGATGAGGCCAAGTGAAGTTGCATAGACAATATGTGAACTATTTGCATCTCATTGTGATTAGCCATTTATCGAATTGATTCTCTTGTTATGGCCATTGCACACTAGCGAAAATGTGTAGTCTTGTTTGACTTAAGTATCGATGCCTTGTGTGATTAGTTTGCTTTGAACCATGCATGAATAAACCTAGAATTTGCCGTGTTAGTCTGATTGATTTAGAAAGGTGTCCTCTTGATATGATCTTAGGCAATTTTAAAGAGTGTGAGCCAAATTTGACATATACCTCTTTTGTGGCCTACCCGTGAGTGTGTGAAACTCTTTTGAACACCCTGTGAGCCTTACCTTTTTTTGGAAGAACCTTGATGAACCCTAGACCTTACTTGACCCACTACCTACAATCCTCTTAATTTGTGATTTAGTGAATATCCAACTTAGGCCAAAAGCCTAAGTCAGGGGTGTGGTAAAAAGGAAAAAGAGTAGTCAAGAAGTGCAAGAAAAAGTCCCCCCTAACCCATGGGATTGCATAAGTGGAAACCCCTTCAATTCAAAACAAAATGTGGAATAAGATACGAAGGAAATCGGGTTTCCAAGCAATCCATGAAGGTGAATAAATAGGTGACTTAGAAGCACTAGAAAAAGAATTGACAAAGGAAAAGAAGGGAATGTCTTGAGAATACTGCATCCCATGAGGAAAAAGTCACTGAGCCTAAATAACAATACATTTGCACTCAGCCCCATTACAAGCCTTAGAAAGACTTTTTTTTATCTTGAGTAAGCCGAATCAAAAGTTGATTGGAAAATAAGGGCAAACCTATGGGTGAAAGCATGCATTGTGTTCCTCTATTTGATTGTGAGCGTTGCATCTGATTCCTAATCTTGAATTGATTATCCTCTGTGTGTGAATATGGAATCATTCTTCATGTGAGGGCATTTAGATACTGTTTGTCGAGCTTTAACTCGCACAAGTAGCAAGTATTGTGAGCATGACAATCTCTGGTAATGGTGTGTCACAACTTGAATCTTTGAGTACACAGTTGATCTTTGCATAAGTAATTTGAATCTTGTTGTGTATGTTCATAATTGAGTGTTGTGCAACACTGTTTGAGACACCCTTTTTGAACGGCTGAACTTGAGTTTGCTTAAGGAAAAGCAAAAGTTTAAGTTGGAGGTGTTGATGAGTCCACAAATTGGACTTATTTAGGGCTTTATGTTGATAGAAATAGTGTCCTCGAATGCTTATTTTGTCTCAATATCTGATGAAAACTCTTAAGTTTTAGGTATTTGAAATTTTAGTGGAAGCATGGACACTTAGGCGCAAAAAAGAACAAAAAGGCTGAAAGAACGAAGAAGCTGAAGCATGAGCATCGCCAAGAACCTTTGGCGATTCGCCGAAGGGATTTACTCCGCCCTTTGTTCCAGTACGCGAAGCCTTGAAGGAGAAGGATCAAAAAGGCGATGAAAGGAGCGGTTGGTGCTTCGCTGAATAGTTCTGCGAAGCAGTACTATACCGCCTAATGGTCCAGAACATGAAGATGCTGAAGGCAAGCATGAAACGGCGATGAAACAGAATAAGGGCGAGTCGCCGAGTCATTCGGCGGCATCGACTAACTTCGCCGAAAGATCTGTCAGCGCTATTTTCTGAAGTCTATAAATACTAAACTTGTTATTAATTATTAGAGAGTCGAACCTTTATTTTAATTTTCCAGAATAAAATAGTACCTTTTGGATATTCTTCTCTCAAGTTTGGAGAGGGTTTTTAGGAGACTTGAAGAAAGAAGGATTTCATCTTCCCCAAAGTGGAAGTGGGTTTTCTCCATTCTTCTTCCTTTGTTAATTTTTGCTATTTTTACTAATTGTGACAAAACCCCCAAATCGTTATTTGACACTTTTGTGTCACCCCTTTTTATTTATTAGGATTTTACTTGTTAATATCTTTAGCTACGACTAGTTAGAGGTTAATTTTATTTTTCTATCAATTCTCAAAACTACTCCCTTGGGACACGACCCCAACCTTTAGTTGGGTTACTATACTATCGACGATCGTAGACACGCATATCGTAGATTAGTGTCGTTGGTCACGATAAGCATCAGCTGGCTCTATTGGACCAATGACATCCATGCCCCAAGCTACAAACAGCCAAGGTGAACTCATAACATTGAGTTCGTGAGGCGACACTCGAATCAAATCACCGTGCACTTGACATTTATGGCATTTCTGCACAAACTTGCAACAATCATGTTCCATAGTCATCCAAAAATAGCTAGCTCGAAGGATCCTCCTCGTTAAAGTGAGCCCATTCATGTGAGTACCACAAACTCCGGCATGTATCTGTTCCAGCAGCTTCGCAGCTTCACTAGCATCAACACATCTGACGAGACCTAAATCTGGAGTCCTCCTATAAATGATTTCCCCACTTGCAAAGAAATTGAGGGCCATATGGCGTATCCACTTCTTCTGGTTGAACGTTGCATTCTCAAGATAAGTCCCAGTCTCTAAATACCTCTTGATGTCAAAATACTAAGTCAAACCATCTGGTTCCACTTCAACATGTGAACAATGGACATGCTGCTCTTTTACCTCTATATCCAAGGGATCAATATAACTTGTATCTGGATGTTTAATCATTAAGGCAATGGTGGCAAGAGCATCGGCCAACTCATTCTGTGTCCTGAAGTGTGCCTAAATTCAAACTTGTGAAATCTTTTGCACAACTTCTGTATATACCGCATATATGGTGTGATCTTTGGGTTCTTTACGGCCCATTCTCCTTGAACTTGATGAATCAGCAAGTCTGAGTCTCCAATAACTAGAAGTTCGTAAACATTTATGTCGATGAACATCTTCAAACCAAGGATACAAGCTTCATATACAGCCATGTTGTTTGAGCAATTAAATCGGAGTTTAGCCGACATAGGATAATGCTTACCAGATTCCGACACTAAGACCACTCTGATACCTCTTCCTTGGTGATTCGCTGCTCCATCAAAGAACACTCTCTAACCAAGATACGCTTCAGAAATATCTCCACCCACAAATGTTACCTCTTCGTCGGGAAAATAAGTTTTGAGCGGTTCATACTCTTCATCAACTGGATTCTCCGAAAGATGATCAGCTAAGGCATGTGCTTTTATCGCTTTTTGAGTCACATACATAATGTCAAATTCACTCAAAAGCATTTGCCATTTAGCCAACTTCCCAGTCGGCATTGCTTTCTGGAAAATATACTTCAACGGGTCCATCCTGTAAATAAGGTATGTGGTATAAGAAGACAAATAATGTCTCAACTTCTGAGCAATTCAGGTCAAAGAACAACATGTCCTCTCAAAAGAGTGTAACGAGCCTCATATGGAGTGAATTTCTTACTTAAGTAGTAGATGGCTCGCTCTTTTTTCCCTGTTTCATCATGTTGACCAAGCACGCATCCAAGTGCGTTATCCGAGACAGATAGATACAACAAAAAAGGACTTCCTTCCCGTGGAGGAACCAACACCGATGGATTGGACAAATAGTTCTTGATGGCATCAAAAGCAGTTTGACATTCTCCAGTCCACTTGGTCAAGGCATCTTTTTTCAACAACTTAAAGATGGGCTCACACACCATGGTAGATTGAGCTATGAACCGGCTAATGTAGTTCAACCTTCCCAGGAAACATCACCTATTTCTTGGTCTTCGGAGGAGGTAACCCTTGAATCGCTTTGATCTTGGAAGGGTCAAACTCAATGTCCCTTCTACTGACTATAAACCCCAATAACTTGCCATCTGGCACTCCAAAAGCACATTTGGCGGGATTTAACTTCAAATTGTATCGGCGTAGACGATCAAAGAATTTCCTCAAGTGAGTCAAGTGATCCAAACTCTCACGGGACTTGATTATGACTTCATCTACATACACCTCAATCTCCTTGTGAATCATATCGTGAAAGATGGTCGTCATAGCCCTCATGTAAGTAGCACCGGCATTTTTTAGACCAAACGGCATCACCCGATAAAGACATACACCCCAAAGCGTAATGAAAGTTGTATTTTCTGCATCTTCTTCGTCCATCAGGATCTAGTGGTAACCCGCATAACAATCCACAAATGACTGCATCTCATGCTTAGCACAGTTATCAATGAGAATGTAGATGTTTGGCAATGGAAAATTATCTTTCGGGCTAGCTTTGTTGAGATCTCTATAGTCAACACAAATTTTGATTTTTTCGTCTTTCTTGGCAACCGGAACAACGTTGGCTAACCAAGTCAGATATTGCATCACTTCCACTACTTGAGACTCGATATGTTAGGTAATCTCCTCTTTGATCTTTAAACTCAACTCAGGCTTGAACTTCCGAGTCTTTTGTTTTACTAGACTGAATTCTGGATTAATCGGCAATTTGTGGGACACCATATTCATACTTAGCCCTGGCATGTCTTTGTAAGACCATGCAAATACATCAATGTATTCTCTGAGCAAAAGAACCAGGTCTCTTCTTTGAGCTTCTATCAGATGGACACTGATTCTTACTTCTTTGACACACTCTTCATCTCCGAGATTCACAGTCTCAGTTTCTTCCAAGTTTGGCTTGTGTTGATTCTCAAACTGTCAAAACTCTTCATCAACCTATTTCGGTACCACATTTTCTTCTTCATATTCTTCGCATTCTTCGTCACCTGCCTCATTTTGTTCATTCGACTCGTGACATGACATGACATTGGCAGGTTTTAAATTAATATTACTGAAATTATAAACAAACAAAGTTAGAAAATTAAAATATAAACAGATAAGTAAATAATTTTTTGATAAAAGAGGCTTTCGTTTAAATCGAAAAACAAGAACAAACTTTGGCCACGGCCAAGGGCCATTTTGGCTTTTTAAACATCACAAGGGAATTTAAAAACTTCAAACAAATAAAAATTGCATAAAGGGTGGGTCTCGGGCCTCTTCCGGACTACCACCAATTTTAAAAACAAACAAAAACACATGTTTATTCTACCTAAATGAGCAAGACATCAGGAGTGGTGTGGAGGTCCGATTTTGCAATTGCTCCTCAGGTTTTGCATCACAGATGCCTAATGTCCCAGCTTCTTCTTCGATGACCGTATCAATCTCCTCAAAAAGGCCCCAGATTCCTTCCCCGAGACCACCATTGTTGACATATTCTCGCATTGGGAATGATTGATACAGATGAGGAATTGCCTGGCCAATACTTGATCAACACTCTTGTTCTTCGACTCTGCTTTATCATCTGTTGGGACATATCCCAAACCGAATTTCGGTCCTTTGGCGGGGATCTGAATAGGCTCGACAATTCCTTGAAAGTGCTTCCTCAATCCAAAATCTGGTTCGAAACCACTTCGGAGCATAACAGTAGCAATCATCTTGTACACATAAGACATAGAGGGATGTAGAGCCAAATCATCACCGGTGGCATTTACCAGCTCCACCGTGTAGAAATCACAACCACGGGAGACCTTATAGCCGATCGGTGCATGCCCATTGGAATGACTCCCTTCACCATGAATGACCAATTCCTAGTCCTTCCAAACAAATTTCATTAGTTAGTGAAGGGTATAAGGCACAGCCCCAACCAAGTGGATAAACGGTCTTCCAGAAGCAAATTGTAATTGGTATTGATGTCCAACACCTTAAACTCCATATTAAACTCTACAGGACCCATCTGAATTCCTAAGTTTACTGCCCCTATCGTGTCTCTCTGCACTCCATCAAAAGCTCTCACATTGACAAGGTTTTGTTGAACCTTTCCCAAGTCGAATTTTAGTTGCTTGAGAGTCGAAAGCGGGCAAATATTGAGACTGGATCCATCGTCGACCAAAACACGATTTATAATTTTGTCCCGGCGTTTGATGGTGACGTGCAGAGCTTTGTTGTACATCCTGCCTTCAAAGGGCAGCTCTTCGTCACAAAAACTGATTCGGTGTCCTCGAATGACCTGGTTTATCATGGCTGCTAGATTGTCACTGTTAGTACCCACAGGTACATAAGTATCATCTAAGTCCCTCATCAGAGCCTGTCTATGCATTTGCGAACTCATCAACAAGGCCCATACAGAAATCTGAGCCGGCGTCTTCTCTAAATGCTTCACAATCGAATAGTCGTTTGGCTGTAATTCTCTCCAGAACTCCTCGGCCTAGGCCTAGGCTTCACTGATCAGTATTTTTGTTTGGTCCTTCTTTTGCCCTCCTTGAGCCAACTCTTCCGGTGTGTAACATTTATCGGATCTGGTCATGCCTTGAGTGACAGCCGTTTCAATCACAAACTTTGGTCGAGCAAAAGTTTCTCTTGGCACCAAGGCAACAACTTTCTTGGGTGTCAGAATCACAAACTTTTTCTTCTCTCTAACGCTCAACGAGGCTACAGCCCTTTCCAGTTCATCAGGAGCAATCAGAGCTATTGCCTTTGTCACGCACCAATCATCATATGTCTCTATCATATTAATAGTGACGCCTCCATGATTTGGCAAAGGGTTATTATTGACATTGGGCGCGACTGTCTGGAGAGAGACAACTTTCTGGTCAGTGAGATCTTGGTTCTTATGCTTCAGGTTGATACAGTCCTTTGTATCAAGTCCAACACCATTGGAGTGATATGCGCACCTCTGGTCAGGTCTGTAAAACTTTGAGCTAATGTCAACCGGTTTGGGCCCCACTGGATGAATATATCATGCCGCAGTTAATCACTCGAACAGCTTTGTTCGGCTTAAAATGAGCGGAGTGAAAATTCTAGCAGGCTTCTTCTCAAATCTAAGACGGGGGGGATCGTAATTGCCTTGTTGAGGAGGAGGCATTTGATGATAATTTGGAGTGTTTTGACGGGGAGCTTGATATCTTGGATATGGATTAGTTTGATAATTTGGTTATGGAGCTTGGTAGTTTGGGGTAGTATTTTGGTAAATTGGAGCTGGGGTTTGGTACATTGGGGGAGGAGTTTGGTAATTTGCCTGAACGTTAGCACAGTTAGAGGCGACGTTCCGATAGTGATGAGGTGGAGTTTGGTAAACTGGAGGGGGAGTATTTTGATAACTGGGATGAGGGGTATTTTGATAACTCGGGGGAGGGGTATTTTGGTAATCAACCTGTGCTTAACAAATTGGGTACGAGCTTTGTGAAGGTCGAGAATGACCTTGGTATGATGAGGATTTCCTTGGGGTCTTCTTCCCCTCATAAGAGATAGAAGACATATTTTCTCTTTTCTTCTTCAACAAACCTGAGGATCCGGGCGAGGCAGCAACACGGCCAATCTTTCCGATTCTTAATCCATCTTCGATAGTCTCACCTACTTTGACTATCTCAGCAAACTTTGCTCCAACGAGCAACATAATTCTATTATAATATTTGGGCTCTTGAACCCTCACAAATACTTCGACAATTTCCTTCTTAGACATAGGAGGCCGAACTCTAGCTGCCTCTTTTCTCCATCTGTATGCAAATTCTCTGTAACTTTCATTTGATTTCTGCTTCATTTTTTCTAAGGAATAACGATCAGGACGATCTCCACATTGTAGGTGAACCGCTCGATAAAGTCATTTGCCAGAGCAGTCCAGCTGGGCCACTGTCTTGTTTCATGAGATGTAAATCATTCCAGAGCCTCTCCACTCAAACTTCGACTGAAAAGCCACGTTAGTAAAGCTTTATCTCTTCCAACTCCCACGAGCTGGTCATAGTAGGCCCTCAGGTGCGCTAAAGGGTTCCCTATTCTTTGAAAACGTTGAATTTTGGCACCTTGAACCCTTCCGGGAGGTCCAAATTCGGAAGAATGTATAGATCTTCATAACTCAAACTGGCGACTTCAGCAATAAACTGCAACTCTTTCATGACCTTTCAGATCTTTTACTTCATATTCAGCTTGGCGGCCTCTTCCTTTGACCTCCACTCTCTCTCGATCCTCATAGTGGTCGAGCTCAGAACTATTGGTGTCATGCTCATTGGGGATCGTGATTTGGAAGGTGGATTTTTTAGGTAAGGGTAAAGCAATGGAGGGACTCTGGGCATTTTGAGGGGATTGATAGTTTTGAGGGAAAGTCTGCAGGCTGGTATGTTGATTTTGGTAATGGAGGGAGGCTTGGGGGTTGTTGACGTTTTGGTTTTGTGGGGGTGGATAATTATGGATGTTGGCATTTTGAGGAGGGAGTCGTGCTCGGGGGTTGGTACTTTGAGGAGGAGGTGGTGTTTGGTAAGAGGCGGAGGCATAATTGGGATTTTGGGTGGTTAGGTCGATGATTGAGGGATTCTGAGCAAGATTGGAGGGTGGGTTTTGGGCTTGTTTCGCGCTTGAAGGAGGAAAGTGTAGTGGAGGCCTTTCGTCTGCTGCAGCATTGAAAGCAAAAACCGAATTAGGCAGATCTTGCCTTCTCTGCATTTCGACCCTCATCTCGGTGATCTGCTGCATCAACTGCATAATTAGTTTGTTTTGATCAGCAATGACGGGCTAAGCCATGACAACATCGATAAGGCCAATCTCTTCATTGTTGTCACCCATTACTATTTTTCCCTTCTGAGAACTTTGACTGGGGAAGGAATCTGTAGGGCCTTTTGATCTTGTAAAATAAGGGTGTTCAACCAGCTTATCGACACAGATCAGTTCTAACTACCTGTGAAAGAAAAACAACTCAAAGGCAAATTTATTAGTTTTAGTTCAGGGCAAGTAATGCAAAATATCACATAGAAAGCATACGAACACGTAAGAGTTGCTTTGTTTGAGGACATGTTAACCCACAAATAATGGGGACTGATTTTTGAACAAGCATTAATTTGCTCGTTTTATTTTGAGGCTAGTGACTCAGAAAGGTTAAATTGCGTTGAGCTAAGGTCTTCTTGCTGCATCTCTCGGCATCTGTTGATGTGAATTCAATGTTTCCTTGTAGAATGAAAGTGGGAAAAGAAAAATTCTAAAAGATATGGGCCGGTCATTGAAAGGCTGCCTACGTATCTCCCAAAGAGAATTCAGTCCGTACGTAATTCGAATACAAAAGAAATTTCTCATTTTCATTCATTCATTTCTTGAAGATTACAAGTAAGTAAAAAAAACATACAATAAAGCTCCTAAAGGATAGATTGTGCCTTCATCAAAACTTCTTCTTTTGACTGCTGCATTAATCACAGGGGGAAACTCAATTTGAATCTTTCCCATGTTGATGAGGGATTCCACGTCATAGCGAAACCCGAGGCGCCTTCCAATGTTGTGATCGATGGCGTCATGATAAGGGGAGGGTTTCCAGATTTCAATTCCAACGGGCCGGATCAATTGCTTCATCATCCTTTCTAATAGAGGCCAAGACCCCATTTTGAACCAACTGACTGTAGATCTCCAACAGCATTTTCTTGAAAGGCGTAAAGTAGTGACAATAAAACAAAGTGTGCTCAGTGACCGGTATACTGGGCTCCGATTGGTCAGAGGTAAGGACAGTGTTCTCACCCCACATACACGGGATCTTCCCAACGTTGATCAGGTTGTGGATTGCTGCCTTAAGCTCCACACATTTTTCTACAGTGTGTCCTCTTTGGTTCGGGTGGTAGACACACATCTTTTGAGAGCTTTCATGCCCAAACCCAAAAGTGGTTCCTTTGAGAGGCTTCAGCATACGTGAAGCCTTAAGGTGCTCATAAATGAGAGCACACGGCACGAATCTTACCCCCACGCTATGTGTCCGCTCATAAACCGGGAGAGTAATCTTTTTGTCTCCTTCTTTCAGACGTCCCAGGAAGGGAGGCATATAGATGATTTCCTCATCGGTATCTTCTTCAGTAGCTCCAGGGTGGGTGTCTTCGGGACCACTGTTGGCTTCTTGATTGAAGAAAGTGCATTTTCCGCGTATTTTCTGAAGCCTCATGGTTATATCATTGTTGAAGACATCATGTTTCTTCCACATAGCAACCGTCTCCTCGTTCATGATAGCATATCTTTTCATCTTAGCCGCTAACTCCGCATCTCGTGCTGCACTTTTGGCTTGCGCAGCTGCGGTGGTTAGTTCCACTTCTATTCTTCTTTCTCCCATCTCTCGAATCTCTTGTTTGAATCGATACAATTTCATCCTTAAATCCTCATCGGTCGTCTTCACCTTGACATTATTCCCTCTTTTCATCTTAACAGCAATTTTACCTTTCCTGAGATGATAGAGTAATGTTTTAGGATTTGGTAGTAGGATTTTATTTCTGGCTGAGAAACTCCAGACTCATGGAATTTTGGTCGGACATTTGGTAGTGACTTGTATTTGGTATTGTAGGGATTTTCGGAATTTTTTTGAAAAGGAGTGTGCTAAAAAATGTCCTCATTCAAAGCAACGTACCACATAAACAGTTAAAGCACATAAGTAAACAGACGAATATTGCGTCTTAAACATGCATGTGACCTTTTTGTGCCAAGGGTAGGCCTAGCGAATTAAAAGATGTATATGTCTTTTTAAGCCAATTCATTATCCCAAAAAATATTTCATTAATAACATTCAAAAATGTTTGACAAACATAAAATTAGGGAAATGAGTTCGGAAAGTAAAGTACAAAAAAAGCAATCCCACGCAGGAGATGATAACAAACTTCAAGCTCATCTTGATCCTTCACCAAGTATGGTCCTCTTGGCGATGCTGACATCTTCCCACATGGCATATTTGTTCGCCCATAGGTGATATCTAGCCACCCGAGCCCTTTCCTGATGTTTGAACCTCTCTACCGACTGGATCTGTTGTTTCATGCTATCATCCGATTCTGACATGCATTGCCTGGCACTTTGTAGCTCTCGCTTTAACTGAGTTATGACTTCGGCGTCTTCTGAATGTCGACGTTGATGCTCCAACTCATTCCTATCAACTTCTCTTGGAGTTGATGAAGTCGAATTTGATGTTTAGCTCCAACATCTGTAATAATATGGGGAACGTTTGGACCGGGTTCGATAGTTCCAGCGAGACTCTTCTTTAACCACTCCTTGTAATCCTTAGAACATTCAGGACAAAACCTACTTGGCACCGGCTCACCAATACCTTTTAACTTTTCCATAATTGAAGCATCTTTTTGGTAAAAGCAACTTCGCCATTGTCATAATCCGTCACAAATCTTGTCATGTTTTCGATTTGAGGAAGCTCTTGTTTCCCTCCTAGTTGTCTAAGTACTCGAGAAGGAGCATATGGTCGAGTTCCTCTCAACCCAGCAAATATCAAGTAGGGGGACTTTCCACTTCAGATCACCATTTGTTTTGTTACTACCAAACATTGGATCGACCACTGCACATCTGCCTCTCTCAAACCCTGAAGTCTCGGGTACCAAAATTCTTGGCCTCCAGTCCTGTTGAAATGATTGCGTTGCACCCACCAATCGTGACTTTCGAGTCTCTTCGGTCTTTCCAAGGGATCTGGTTCTGTTGGATTATGAGCATTGACCAAGTGTCTCATCATCCACCATTGAAGTATTAGGTTACACCCTTGAAAGAAACGTGTGCCACTTTTACATCTATCCAATACCCTGTAAATGTCAGCAAGGATCATGGGAGCCAAATTGTAGCACTTTATTGCAGACCCGTAGCCTATTCCATTAAAAATAGCATGAGCGACCATTACTACACTTGGATGGATAGTGTAGTTTGATCCTTGGGGAAACACCATTGTCCCAAGTAGGCATATCGCAAAAGCGAGGGAGCGTGTTTCCTTCTATTTTTCTTTCGAGACAAACTCTTCTTTGAACTTCTCGTAAGCTCTTGCGCGTCCAAATCGATAATACAACTTCCGAAGTGGAATATTTGACCCGGGAAGCCTGTCCATCCACTCAGCTTTGACAAGTGAAAGTTTTTTTTGATTTCGTAAAAATCCAATATCTTTGGAAGGAGAAGATCAGTATCGGGTTGGTGTTTTCTCTTGTTGCACATGCCAACACTCTCATAACTTGCAAGAACTTCATCAATAGTCGGAGTCAACTCTACTTCCCCGAACCGAAATTTCATGTTGTTGCTGTCCCAAAATTTCACCATTATTCCAATCAAGTCGGGATAAGTCACCATTTCCATTAATGACGGGAGATGGCCTATGTGTCTTTGAACTTTCTTCTTGTCTTCCGCGTTCATGAACTTCCACCAAACTTGGAGGTAAGGATTGTTGACACCCAATTTTGACCGTCCCCGATTATAATTAATTTCTGAGCTTCTTAATTTTTCAAACGATTTGGAATAATTAGCTTTATATATAATTCAAATAGTTTCAAGGTTATTTTAAGTATTTTCAGTCGATCTATACAATTTTTTTGAATAATAGATATATTTCATATAATTATATATGTAATTAGTATATTTTATAAATGTTTGAAAATCGTATCAAAATATTTTTTATTTCTTTTTGCTTTGTTAAAATAAATATTTCATTAATTTAGTTTTAGTTTGAATCGTAGTCTTAATTTTGGAATTAATTAGTTTATATGAAAATTGATTAGTTTATAATTAAGTTAATTATCTTATCTCGTTAAGATTAAAAAGCTCTCAAATTAATTATGTCAATTCGTCTAAAATTAATTCATTTGGCTACCCTTTTAATCCGCTTGGTTAAATTGTCAATTAGTTCCTATCACAACTTTAGCCTAATCTAACCCTTCATTCAACCCATTTAATAGACCAAAGTATGGGCCACCTTTCAGCAGCTTATTCCCAGGCCCAACTCCTATTCCTAATTCCTAGCCCACCAATTTTAACCCAAAAACAATAACAACAATGTACAATGTCCATCCCAGCAAATACAACAGCCATACATACGCAAAACAGCACCCACCCGACTCCAGCACGCTCTTCTTCTCCCTCGCGTGACCAGACGCGAAACTCGAAAATTGACCCAAAACACGCGCCCCCATCTCCTTCCTCAACGTCTCTCTCCATAGTACTAACAGAGCAATAGCAGGCACGCGTATTCGCCATTTCCCCTTCCGGAATAGGGCGAAAATCTCAGAAAAAAGAGGTCTTCCTAAATTGGTGAAAGATTTTTGGAGTTTTGAAATTCGAAATGGGCCTTGTCTCATCCGGATTTTTGATCCCTTTCCCCCCATTTTTGAACCCTAGATTTCCCCTTTAAATCCCCCCTCTTCCTCATTTCTTTGGGGGGGGGGGGGCGCGTGGAAAAAGCAAGGTTGGAGAGAAGATTTGTTTAAAAACTTTTGAGTTATCAGTGAAATACATAGGCTCTTTGAGGCGAAAATAGATCAAAAGGTCCACAAAACATTACGGAGTGTTTAGGTTCTATTTTTCTTTTCCAAAACGAGTTCATCAGAACCCTCGGAGTCGGGTCTTGGTAGTGAAAGCTCGTTCTCATTCAGTTCGTTTCCCAGTTCCTGCTAAAAAGAGGTATTTTCTTTCCCATTAAACTAGTTGGTTTAGCTCTTTGCCTTAGAATCCTTTTTTTTTCTTTCTTTGAGTTGTTTCGATTAGTTTCGTTTATTTCTTTTATTTTTATCTCGACATCAAATGTTGTGTGTTTTAGTCTAATGCTACTAGATTAGTCCAATATCTCGAATGAATTATGTTGTTGGCTGTCGGGTCATCTTGCTTTTATTTTGTTTGTTCGTATGACTTAAACAAAAGTATAGATTTTCTTATTGGGTTTCTTATTCGATTTAGATCATATATTACATGATGCGTGTATGTATGGGTTAATCCAACATGTCTTGTTCATAGTTAAATTAGTATGATAATTAGATTCTCTACGAGTGTGTTTGGGTTATTGTGTCCATTCCAATGTCTCTGTTAGAAAATCTAAAATATTTAGAGGTGCGTTTTTTTTTCTTACATACTGAAGCTATTTAGTTGGATCCATATTTAATATGATAATGAATTGGTCTCTCACTGTTTACCTTGGATGAAGATTGTTCCTTTATAGCTCTAACATATCAGTGGATTAGGATGTTTAAAAGGTCCTTTTTTTTTTATATAGATTATAATGTATTCGTGTATATCTTCTGTATGGATATGTTTACTTCATGTGTTATGGCTATCATGTTACCCTTTTTCATAGTCTGTATTTTAAAAAAATAGGCTCCATCATGCTTAAGTGATTAGCGGTCATATTCTGTTATAAGTTCTCTTCTTTTTTTTTTCTTTTTTTATTTATTTATATTATGGGTGTAGTCTTCAAGTCAAAGTTTGTAATTTAGGTTCTTCATTTTTCTTCTGTGTTCTACTTCCCATATTGATGGAAATGAATATTTTACACTTGAAACAAGTTGCATAGTAGATTAAAGTGTTTACTTTGTTAACAATAAATTTAAGTGTTACTTTCTTGTGTACATAGAGATCATTTATTGCCCTTAATACTATTTAGCTATGCTACTTGATTGTTTTAAAATACATATTTGCCAGACTTTGACAAAGTGAGGCCCCACTAATTTATTTATTTCATTTTTGTTGCATGTGATACCACCCGAGTCCTCTTGAACCCTAATCTTTTCCCCATATTCCAGATAAGCCATAAAGGCCCAATTACATTTTTTTTGATCGAGTCAACCCCTATTTCCGAGTGAAAGAAATTGATGAACAGGTGGAAAGCAATACAGGTGGCTGGAAATTTAATTTGCAGGCCTCAAAAGCCCAAAAGAGGGCAGTATACACGATGTATACAAGTGTATACACAAGTATACATAGAAAGAACAGCGATATACAGGTCTGAAATGACGATACATGTGCTGGAAATTTGAAGTGGACTATCTATATTCGATATATGGTCCGATATACACAAAAATGGATCGAAATATGGCCTATATACAACGATATACCTCTGCTGTATACACAGGTGTTTGGGAGCGAAAGTGGGCTGAAGGAGGCCCAAAAACGCAGCAAAGGCCCAAATTCAATTTTCTTGCCTACGCTTTGTTTTATTCGTTCGACTAATGATTTCATTTCTTATGGTTAAATTTAATTAAACCCCAAAGGTAGTCATTTCTCTTTTATATTTTTTAAAATAAATATTCATTCATATAATTTGTTTACTTAGCTTTTATTTAATTTTGGTCTTGTTATCTCCTTAAGTCATTTCTCTTAGAAAAATTCCCCTTTAGTTCATCCCCCCTTAAGATAATAATAATAAAAAATAAAAAATAGTCATAAATGAGTTCTTTTACTTATTTAAAATCTCAAAAAATTAGTTAAAATAAATGAGTTCTTTTACTTATTTATAATTTCAAAAAAAAATTAGTTAAAATAAATTGAGTTCTTTTACTTAGTTAAAATTTTAAAATTAGTCAAAGCCGTTAGGAGGTCTTTTACTTAGTTGAAATTTCAAAGTTAGTCAAAAATCACTTTTAGTCAAATCGCCGGTCAACCGCAAGTTAGCGGACATTCCGAGGGCCTAACACCTTCTCGGAATGTACATTTGTACTCGAACCCTTTTTCAATTGATTTTATCTGTTTAAGTCTTTTGAAAAATCTTGTATTTTTTTCTTGATTTGGAAACCCGATTTCTCTTAAACCATAAGTTTAATCGGATTTTCGAAAACTCAGTCATTTTCCTTGTATATATATTTTTAAGTAAAACAAGGATGGGGTATGGTCACCATTCAGGTCCTCAACGGCTCACATGTCGAATTCATCCTACAAGAAAAACAGACAAAGGTAAGTTACCCTCACCCCCATAGATAATTGATTTGTTTAAATCAACATATACATCCTTCAATTAAACACATAAGCATGATTGTCTTTTTATTGGCAAATAGGCCAAATAGACACAAGGTGGGCTTCTAATGGGTCCAACACGACTTGGGTGTTGGGTCAACTTAGTTCAAAATGCGCTAAAATTGAGATTTGGTTTCGCTCTACGCTAGTTGACTAAGAGTGACTTTTGAAAGATCGAAAACCCAAGTGGACAACTTAAGCTGGAACTCACGACAACTATTGGACGCATGACGTACCAATAAATTATCGATCCTTTCGAAAAAGGGTTGAATATAAAAAGTCTGGCTGCAATTATGCAAAAATCGTCCTTAATATACTATACATATAATAGGAAATGTCATGAATGCAATGACATTTATATCAATTTAAACACATTAAGTACAGATAAACAATTCAACAATTAATGACAATTAGTCAAATAAGTCAAATCTTATGCTTAGAACTTAATTAGGTCCCCAGCGGAGTCGTCATTTCTATTTTACTCAAAAAAATAAATAAAAGAAATGACTAAGTTTCAAAAAATCGACTAAACTTATAGTTTGAAGAGAAATCGATTTTCCAAAAGAACAGAGTCGCCACTTAATTTTTTAGTAAAAATCAAGAAAAAAACCTAAGATTTTCAAAAGATTCAAACAGATAAAATCAATTAAAAAATGGTTCGAGTTCAATGTATATTTCGAGAAGGTGTTAGGCCCTCGAAATGTCTGCTAACTTGCAGTTGACCGGCGATTTGACTAAAAATGACTTTAACTAATTTTGAGAAAATATTAACTAAGAAAACTCATTTTTTTCATTATTATTTTTACTTATTGTCATTTTAATTATCTTAAGGGGAAATGAACTAAAGAGGAATAATTTAAGTGGCAAGACTAATAATAAAAATAGAGCTAAGTATAAAAATACAAATATTTTAGTTTGAATATGATGAAAAATGAAATGGCTATCTATGAGAATTTAATTAAATTAAATCATAAAATAAACAAAGTTAGTCAAATAATACAATATAAATAATAACAGAGGGAAATAAAATAATTAGACTTGGGCTTTGGCCCAAATACAATTAAATTGGCCATTTGACCCACTTGTCCTAAGTCTACCACTTTGCCAACAATCATGGGTCAGCCCATATACTCGATGTATACACCATGTATACAATTTATTTTTGAACTCTCGAACTTGTATTTTTATTCAGACTTTGTATTTCTGCATTTTTTCATCTTATACTTCCGTGTTTGAACCTGTATATTGTATTTTTGACTGTATACCCATTGGGTATACATCGGGTATATCAGTGTATACAGCCCCTTCTTTGGGAATTTCGGACACCTAAAATTTAATGTTTCAGCCCAGGTATCACTCTCCAGCCCTGTTTGTCGTTTCAAGACCCGGTTGACTCGATAAAAAATAGAATCGGACCTCCATGACCCAACGAGAAATGCAAATGGGTAAATCGAATCCAAATGGATTCCCTCGGGATATCACATGAAGCAAGAAGAAAGGAAAAGGATTAGGCAATGAAATGGGAATTGCAACGCACTATTCGGTCCAGCCCCAATCTACTTTCCTCTTCCGAGATGCCTTCTTCACTGGCCAGGCAAGGGATAGAGTCTTGTCTTCCTTCTACGATTCCGAACAACACATGTTTATGATAAAGGAACTTAAAAAGAAAACGTCAAGCTAACTAACAGAGAAAACAAGCACACTAATGACATAATTCCAACACATTCCCAACAGTGACTATTTAATTGTACATAACCCACAGCCTTGCTTCCAGATTGAAAGTTAATGAGTTAAACTTCCCCTCAAAGATATAATTTCCAGAAAAATTGGGTACAAACAAGCCAATGAAAAATTAAGCCTTTAAAGTTCAACGATTTAAAGAAGGAAAAGGTATTTTAAAGAAGCGACAACTCCACATTAATGATTAATGTGGCATTACCTAAAACACGTAAAAGGAAGGAAAATGAACCAGTGACCACCCAAAGCAAGTAAAGAAATCATATTCCATTCTTGGCAACTGTAAGCACATATTGAAATTGAGTGAAAGCACATACACTCTCAACCTATCGAGACTTAGATAAAAAAAAATAACGAGAAATGCTAAAATAAGTAAAAGCACAATTGACTAAACAATATCAGCCAACTTTGAAAATTCAACAAGAAATTTTATGACGTGTTGATTAAAATTTGCAAAGGCCATCACATTAAAGCTCATAGATAAGAAATAACAAGTACCAAGGCTAAGTATCAAATAAGTTCATGACAAATTTTCATATTAGACAAGGACAAGAAAATTATTTTCTGGAAAGTAAAGGTGAACTTTAGGTAAATCGATGCATTGCAATGGATGAGATGCGAATATAATATCATGAATAGGAATCAAAGAGATATAGACATCACTCAAACTACTCGCGAAAACAGGGGTGAATCATACAAGATTAGGCTAAACTTTATTGGAAAGCTACAATCATGAAGCGACACAATTAGAAGGGACATCCGGGAACACAAAGAAACAGTAAAGATAATGGAACAGCACAGCGGACACAAATGGACATTCCTCAACTTGAACTAACTAGCTTATCTGCATGGAATATACGGCCGATTCTATTAAATAAAGAAAATTAACGATGCAGTAAGCAACAGATAAATCACAACTTTTAATTTGCAAATAATAAGTGTAGAAAACAACCTATATATCAAGTCATGTAAGTCGAAATCACATGTAGAAGATGATTTCGAGCTTCATGACTGAACCACAACTTTCACAGCTCACTAGCCGAGATAATAGCGAAATAAAAGATTCCAACAATGAGAACAAGAACTCGAGAGGAGGGAAACATCAGACTTCAACGAAAACGAAAACAAACAACAACTATGGACTTTCAAACAAATCCTGTCACTGATTTGCAACCAACAGTAGTGAATCAAAGACATTCCAAATCCTAGCATGTAAGCAACTCACACATTCGAAAGTCAACTAACAACACATTACGAGTAAAACGTAGAAACAATGTAAGTGTTACCTTTAAAGGTGCAGCAAAACTGAGACAGATCGAGCTGGAATGGGCAGCGACCTCTTACACCACTTCAAAACTCGAGCAAATAACCGGAATATCCGAACTGACTTCGAACAAAGACTCTTTCAAAACCAAAAACTAAAACTGCATTACGAATTTCTCAAGTGTAAAAATCAATTGCTCAAGAAAACTTCCCACTTTTTCTCCAACCCTTTACAGTGAATAAGGGTAGAATATATATAGGCAAAATTAGGGTTCGGATTTGGGGGGAAAACGGATAGAATTTGGATAGGAATGAGACCCACCCCAAATTCAAACTTCAAAATCCTTCACCATTAAAGAAAGACATATTTTTTCCTGCAAATTCAACCCATTCTGAAAGAGGAAAGGGCGAGATGGACGCCCGGGATCGATTCATTCGTCCTTGGGCGCGACGTGGAGTAATCTCGTGGCTACAAGGACTGAGACGCGACTTGGTGCTCTGCTGCAGGTACAAATTGGAAAGGACCATTGAGGAAGAAGACAAGAAAAATGCAGAGTACTGCCTACTTGCTACTACTTTTCCGTCTGCCTCTGCTTGCTTCCGTGAATTAAATCGTTGGAATTTGATGTGTATTGTTGTCGATATGAACGTTGGGGCTGGGTATGTTAACGTGAAGTTGGGTTTCTTTTCAGCAGCTGGAATGGGCCGGGTCATGAGCAAAATAGTGGGTTGAGGTTGGGGATATTGCTATTGTACGTATGGAATTGTGCTGATGGGTATGCTGAATGTATTGTATTGATATTGGGCTGACAATTAGGAATGGGAATTGGGTTCTTGGTGGGCTGCTGGAATTTACAAATAGGGCCCAAATTTAGTTTATCACAAATGGGTTTAGGGGATTTGGCTAATAACTAAATAAGATGAATTAATATAAATTAATTAATGAGCTTCTTAATTTTAACGAAATAGAATAATTACCTTAATAAGCTAATTAACTCAAAATATAAGCTATTAATTAATTAAACTAAATAACCAAATATTTAAATAAAATTAAAATCTTTTTGAGACAATTTTCGAACATTCATAAAATATACTAATTAGACACATAATTATATGAAGTATCATATTTATTATTTTATCATTTATAAAAATGGCAAAGCTATTTAAAATGACTTGAAAAATATTTTGAATTTATAAAGTCAATTATTTCAAATCATTTAGAACTTAGGAAGCTCGATGATTAGTTTATATTGTGGAGGTCCAAAATTGGGTGTCAACACATAATACATAAACGTATTATTTGGCTTGGTTTCAGTTGATATCTAGGCACTCCAACTTTGGATGCAGATAAATAGATATTTATAGTTGTATAATACAAATAAGTTCAAGTGTATCTTACGTGACTTGTCACGTAAGACATGTGTATTTTGCCATATCCAATTTCCTTGCTTGATCTATTCCCTTCTTAACTCTTTTTTTTTTGGATCCCCAAAGGAAATTCACAACCTTAGCCTTCGGGTGAGCAATTTGTGATAGCCTGCTCACTGTGCAATAATTTGAAAATCACACAAAAAATATAAACTGTACTAGGCAAATTCTATACGATGAGCTCATGGCTGAGTAGCAGAGAGAGGCAGGACGAATAATTTATTTTTGATTGCACAAAATGTGTTAAGTTCAATATATTTTTTCTTTTTCTTTTTCTTTTTCTTTTTCAGTGTTCTTTTACAAAAGTAGGTGTCGAAATTTTAGCCAGAAATTTTGAACTTTTCCCATTTTGTAATAGTCTTCAATTTTTCATATAAATATTTTTCTTCCACAGTAACTAGTATTTTCCCCCATATTTTTTTCAACTTTTTTCTTATTAAAAGATTTCTGATTTAGAAAATGAGCTCTTACTTAAGTAACATAAGAGAATTTCAAGATACTATTGCATCTTTTTAAATGTGAACTCCTTTTTCGACTTTTACTTCAATAAATGTTGATATGACCGACTTCTAAATCACTATTAGAGACAAAAAAAAATCCGTCACGAATAAGTGAAAAAATTGTCCAATAAAACATGATTTTTCTACTCATTTTTCATTAGATCAACTCAGTAAAATAATGCATGATGGAAAAACAGATTCTCATTGAAATTATGAGAAATTTTCTAATTTCTATATGAAAACTTCAATTGTTTTTTTTCCTTTCTCACCAATCCAATCAAAATAATGTGGGAATAACCACTGAACAATTTTTAGTGAGAAAATAATTATTTTTTAGCGGTGAATCGATGTTGGTACTCCATAAATCGTGATCATTCCTTTAGTTAAAAGAAAAAAGTAAATCAACCTTGAATCTCTTTATTATTTTTCTTGCATGTTATAAGTAAGAATCTTCCTTGTGTTGAATTTTCCTCCAACACGCAAGTTTTTTTTTTTTTTAAAGTGTCAATGAATCATAAAGTAGTAAATCATTCAAAATTTTGAAAATAAACTTTTCAAGTTTGAAATTATAGATACAAATCCGAATTGTTTCCCCTAGATTCAAGTTTTTCTTTATTCTAAGATATAGAATTATAGTAAATCATTCAAATTTGAAATTTAAATATTTCAAATGTTATTCTTTCCATTAAACTTGGAGCTCAAATCGTGGAAATAATCTTAATTGATTATATTTTTTTCTCATATTTTTCATCATACAATATTATGTCTCTTATATTTGTTTGAATCTTCAACGAATTCTTCTTCTTTGAACAAAATATATTAATCACAAGTAAATATTTTTTGATTAAAAATTATATTAACATGTTATTGATGGATATAACTTTTTAAGTCTATACCTTCCAATTTAATAAATCGTCTCAACAACAGTCATCACAAGAAAACACACGATTATTTTTTTAAAATGATAATTAGAACACAATTTTCTTGGAATTTAATTCTCTATTTTTCAAATCTTGTATTTACAAGTCAAAATTTAATAGTAATATTTTCCAGAATTACACTTGGAACTATATTTGGAAGCTATGTCGATTAATGTAATTATGAGATGTTGCCGACATTCCTTTTTATGTAACTATCACTACAAGAAAAGTGTGAATTACACGGGGATTTTCCTGGGGATTAGTATGAAAATTAGCAGGAAAATAAGTTTCCTACAGATTTTCATACTAATTTCCAGGAAAATCCCCATGTAATTCACACTTTTCTTGTAGTGTACGGCTCCCTCAAATTCATATTATATTATACTCCGTTTTAAAAAAATGACCTAGTTTAATTTAATACGACGTTTAAAAAAAAAAAGAAATACTTTTGGTCCTAAATTAAAATGTATCAAAATATTTATTAATCTTGTGGCCTTAAATATGCTATGTGGAGAGCTGAAATTAAAATATTCCAAAAAAAAGAAACAAATCATTCTTTTTTAAACAAACTAAAAATGAAAGGAGGTCATTCTTTTTAGGATAAACTACCTTATTAGACATACATCACTACTATATATACTAATATTATCTTTACTTTTAAACAATTACATATATTACCACTTTTAGTATTTTATACCATATATTAATATTGTAACGACCCGGAAAATGATAGAGTGAAACTAGAGCCTCACATGTGAGTTTGGAGTCGAGAACTTAATGAAATGATTATATTTGAATTTGACCCAAAAAGTTCTTAAAATGTGCTTCGGAAGTTACCGGAAACTTGTTTAGCTGTATATAAAAAGATCCGTTTCGTTTTTCGAAAATCCGACTTCATATTCT
>JAJOOR010008661.1:0-29384 GCA_036250505.1 Solanum acaule | reverse complement strand
CATGATATTATTTTTAAAAAAAAAGAAAAGGATAAAAAGTACAAAAGTTCTAGCCTATATCTTAAAAACAAAGCAAGTTTGTCTTTGGAAGGAAAAAAGGAAACAAAAATTAAAGGAGTTAATTTAAAATTAAGTTGATGAATCAACATTCAATTTCTTGAAACCTAACTTCATTATTAAACTATAATATATGGGAATTGCTAATTATTATATGGTTTCTAATTCTCCAATTATTTGTTGTCAATATATTAAAATCAAAGACTTTTGAAAGATACCTAGAAAGGGAATAAAAGACGATTATCTCAAAGATTCATATAGTACATGCAGATTTTTAGACTTCATATTCTCAAATTTAAGATGAGGGAAAAGAAGTCTTTTTTTTTTGCAGGGAAAAAAATTAGTATAGATTTAACTCGACACAACCTAAAGATAAATTCAAATATCAATATGCCTTGGGATGAATTATTGAACAGAGTGGCCTCCTATGGTATAAATAATTACTTTGCTTTTTTCTTTTAATTAACCCATCTTAACTCATTAATAATCCAATACGCTTTTATGAAAAAGTTGAGTTTTTATGTTAAACATCAAAATCAAGATTATTGTTTATTATTTGATTTTGACCTTTTAATTAAGTGATCACTACTCTTTATTTTATTTTTATCTACAGTGATCGATCTGTTACATCATATTTTTTATGGTATATGTCACACGAAACTTCGAATGACTTGATTATACTTTGTCTAAACTATATACTAATTTATTCTAGGGTTAATGAACTATAAAAAAGATGTGTTGTATTGAATTTGTGGTATATAGACTATGTAAATGAACCTAAGAAATGAGTCTATAAGAAGACCAAGTCTACTAGAAGGGGAAGCCTAGCTTGGACCAAGTCACGAGTTCGAGCTCTGAAAGCAATTATTAATGCTTGTATAGGATATGTTGACTACATCACACCTTAAGTACTTCTTCCTAAATTCAGCTAACGTGAAATGTTTTGTGCATCGGAATATCCTTTACACTGAGACACTGGATTAAGTACTAATTTAAGGTAAGAAAGTATGATTGTCTTATCAATAGTTGAAAGTCAATTCGCTCGTTCTAATTTATATAACATGCGTTTTGTTTTAATCTGTTACAAAAGAATATTGTTTTTATAATTAAAAAATATTGTAATTAACTTTACTCATTTTATCCTTAATTAATGAATAGCTTTTACAACACACAAATATTACGACATATTTAAGGCTATAAATTTTAAAAGTTTTATAATCATATAAATGTTATAACATAGACCATAAATATTTTTTTGTATCGATTTAAACTATTTCACATAAAACTGAATCGAAAAGAGTATTTAACTCCTACATCACATTCTTTTCCTCTTATTTTTTTCTTTTATTTTCTCCATGCATGAAAGAGGGCTCACCTAACATAACTAACTTTATTTAATTTTCTAATGCTATTAAATAATCTTAATTAATAAACCAAATTAGGTGATCAAGCGATGATAGAAGCATGCATTCTCTTAATTCATAAAAATATCTAAATTTGACCTTTATTTTGTGATACTATTTACTTCCTACGTTTCGATTTACTTATCAAATATTTCTTAATTTAATTTCTATTTTTACTTGTCATTTTTGACAAATTTAGGAAGGACAATTTTTTTTGTCATACTCTCAATTTATTAACATTGAATTAATATCTTTGAAAAATGTAGCGAGTAAATATGTTTGGTAGTTGGGACCTGTCAATTAATATGAGTAAAATGATAAACTCATTATATCAATCATTGTTTACTTAATAGATGTTTCAAGTCAAAATTTAACAAATAAATTGAAACGAAGAGAGTATTTTCTTAAAAACATATAAAAGAAAAATACAATAACTAATTTGATATGAAAGAAATACAAATTTGAAGTCTTACGGTCAACCATTTACGTGTATGCCAAGCAAACAAAAGACTAGCTTGTGTATAAAGGCATAAAAATCAATAAAGCAATGTGATGACAAAAATAAAATAATTATCTTTCCTTTGGTTTGTAATTTAGAAATCTACGAAGAAATTAGTGTATCATCTTATGCAGGATAGAATGTAGAATAAGTGATATCCACATAATTAATATTCGTATAATTCTAACCAACTATCGAACGACCTTGTGATTCATCAATTGCTTAGAAAGGAAAACGGATAAATGGAAGGGTTTAAGTTATATACGCAGATATCGATAGTATAATGAGTTTTTTGATTAATTGAAAATAACAATTTAAAGTACCTTTTAGGTTGGCCTACTATAGTTAGTAAGTTGTTTTAACAAACTCTAACCCCAAATTGTTATATAATTTAATTATTGCAAGCATCTCCAACCTTTATTTCCTTAATTCCTTCTACAAATGACTAAAAAAGATGTGTTTGTGAATTATAAATATCTTTTGGGAGATTTACTACGCATAACAACCTAATAAAGTCGAACTCGAATATTAACATCAGATTGAAAATAAAAAATAAAAAGAATCCAACAAAGTCTATAATAAAAAATATTTTTTTAAAAAAAAGAAATTTTATCTAATATATAATCACTATGTAGAATATGTATATAATTAGTGTATATTCTAAATGTATATCGGCGCTAGGCAAGTGAATTTTTTGGACAATGGATTAAAAATGTTAAGATCCATTTTATTTTGTCTTGCGAAAAACTATTATAATCAATATAATTAAGGGCTTTATTCGAAAATAGTTTCTCTATTTTCACGAGATGGGATAAGATCTGCATACACACTATACATGTAATTTCTTAATTAATTCTTTAAGAATCTCCATTCAACGTCTCAAAGCTACAACTACTTAATTATCTCATAATGGAGATCATGATACCCACTGATCATGAGATCATTTTAAAAGCTAATTAGAATAGGAGAAAAAGTACACTAGGTCTTTTCCTCTATCTTCAATATAAAGCATGTTTTTTTAAAAAAATTAAAAATTAAAAAAAAAATCGCACAATGACTGATATCTGCTTTAATCTCGATTATTATGATTACACGTCAAAAAATTCTACTTTAAAGATAAAATGTGTTTATTAAAGATTACTTTATTTTTAAAGTTCAAACTCGAAACTCCTGATAATTAAAAATCAAAAGGTGCTTTACTACCTCACTACAACCTGAATTTGTTGGTTAAAACAAAACAAAGTATGTTTGACTTTAAATAGGAAAATTAAAAGAAGGTATTTATAAATAGGAAATGGATGGATCAAAGTTTATATTAAATAATAATAATAATAATACTCAATTGTATATTTTGGTTCTAATAAAGAGGAAAAATTATTGAATAATTGTTTCTTCTTATCCTAAAAGTATATGAACTAAAGATATTAATCCAATTTATCTTTATTGCAACTAATTTGTAATAATCTTGTGACCTTTTCTTTTAATCCATCTTAATTTAAAATTCAACATGCTTTTATTAGTGGCAAAAGTACAACTTATGTTAGACACATTAAACTCAAAATAATTGTCTTTTGTTTCGCCTGGTCTTCGTCAATTTCTATTGTAATCCTGACTAATTAGGATTCAAGAAAGCATCGAATACAAAACTTCTGATGATAATGTTTTTTTAAGACAGGTGGAATAAGGGTCAAAAGAGGAACTAAAAAATGTTTAGAAGGATAGTGTAAGCTACAAGGTAATTAGATCCCTATATTTGTACATAATTCAAATAATGTGACATGAAGCTTCCTATGGTTTATAATTAGTCCAAATCATTGATAAATTAATTTAATTACTTCTAGGATCTATGAAATATAAAAAAATATATACCAAAGTCATTCACACTTAAGAGGTCAAATTTGCAACAAAGAAAATAAATTTGGGTAATATTTGATGTAGTCAATTGAGACAAACTTTGAATCTAGAACATAAACTATATAGTTACATCCGTGATGATCTATTGAATGATACTCATAGTCTATACAAAATCAATTCATGACACCACTTTCGAAGTTCTGAAGCAATGAAATAAAAAATTAAAATTATCTTAATATTTTGAGTGTATTAATTTATAAATTTTTAAAAATATTATCGATCTGAACTTTTTAACCCCTTATTATACACTAAATATTTTTTATATCGACATTGCATATAACTTAAGCTCTTTATGATTATGTCGTTGGCCTTTTTCTCTTTTTTTAATGTGTGTGGGAAACTTCATAATTATGTCACATGAAACTTCCAAAAGGCTGATAAAACCAACCATAGGCTAATTTATCTGTGGGTCAATGAAACATAAAAAAAAAAAAATTGTGGTCAATTTGACCAAAGAAGATATATGAAAGTAGTTATATAAAAGCCCTTGTAAGAAAAGAAAAAAAAAACAATGTTAACATAGATTGTTAATTGTAATAGATTAATGGTCGAGATTCTTCCGCCTTTAATCAAAAGATTTAGGTTAGAATTTTGAGAATGAAGTTGAGAGTGATATCTAGAGAATTAGGCTTTGCAATGCGCGACTTTAGATTTTGTTGGACTTCAATGCAGATACTATACATCGGAGAGAAAATCAAAATAAGAAATAATAAAATATTGAAATTAAGCAAATGTATTTGCTAGCCAATTGAGACAAAACATTGAGTCCAAAACATAATATAATTAAGCAAAGAATTTTCAACTAAACCCTTCATTTCTCCATTGTTATTCTCTTCTATGAAACTTCTCTTCATGCTTTATTTTCCTATATTTTTATGTTCTATTTTTAAATTTTCAACTCTATTTTTCTATAAATCACAACCTAAAACTTTCATATACACATTCAAGGGTCTTACATAAATTAATTTTAATTTACATCTTGTTTGGATGGTTGTTACCGGATGTATTATATTGTTTTGTTAGTTTAAATATAATATTTGTTTTGATTGTCACTTAAATTGTATTGTATCGTATGATTTAAATACATCGTTAGGTAACAATGAAAATACTCATTTTATGTAACGATCAATTTGGTGTAATCGCATCGTTACTTTAGTATATTTTTTTCATTTTGTCTTTATTTATTAGTTAATAATCATTCGTCTTTTATTCTACTTTTTCGTAGTAGCTCTACCTCGTACCCTACTTTTCTTATAGATTTATCATTCAAATTATGGGTGTGCGATATTATATAATAACGAACAATACAATCTATCCAAACACTATATTCATTAAAATAAAAACAATACAATACAATGTATTATGAAAAATACTTAACAACCATCCAAACAAAGATGTTAAGTGATAAATTAATATGATAAAAGGTGGAAAAAAAAGTTTATATGGTTACTTCATTACTTTATTTCTTTTTTTAAAATTAATTTTAATATATTTAATTTGAATCGAGAATCTATCAAAAATCTCTCAGGTACGGATAAAATAGCATACACATTCTTCCCTATATATATATTAAAAAAATTACAAAACATTAGCGGTATATTTTGACCTTTTCTGTTTGAATAAATAATAAATATTATCAAAATTATCTCATGACACCACGAGACTTTCAACCGCTAAACCCGCCTTTGAAAAAAAAATCAAATAAAAAAACTGTTTTTTTTAAAAAAATCAAATAAAAATAACTGGTTTTCTAAAAAAACAAATAAAAATAAAATACAAGGTGTCCCTCCTAAGAAATCGTCAAATGCCTTTCTCTTCTAAGCTTTACTTTATCCAAATCCCCCTCACCTTTCCACGTTAAGAGTCGGGGTGAAGTAATAAATATTTTATTATTATTATTTTTAATTAAAGATTTTAAATATGAAGGTACTTGATAAGAATCGTGAAATAATAAATATTTTTTTTATTTTTAATTAGAAGTTTTAAATGTCAAAAATATTTAATAAGGACAATAGATCATAGTAAAATAATAAGTACCATTTTATTTTTATTCAAAAGTTTTGGGTATCAAGATGCTTATAAAGGATCATGGTTAATAATATATATCCTAACATTTTTAATCATAAGTCTTAAATGTCAAGATACTTAAAAAGGATACTGATGTAGTAAGTATTTTTTTCATTTTTAATCAAAAACTTTGAATCTCAAGATGCTCAATAAGGATTATGATAAAATAGTAGTAAGTATTTTTCATTTTAAAAAAAGAAATCTTAAATGATAAGTTGTTGCATCAAAATCATAACAACAATAATATATTTAGTGAAATCCATTAAGAGTAAGAGTTTGGGGAAGATAAAATATATGCATACTTTATTACTATCTCGAGAAGGTAAAGAAATATTATCAAAAGATCTCCGACTCAAGTATATCAAACTCAAACTAAAAAACAAGAAAATAATAGGAAAAAACATAACAATTAATAAGAATCTCATCCGACTATTGAATAAGAAATCGTCTTTATTAGAAAACATTTTACTTTATCAACGCGAAACTTCTTAATTGAGCAGCAAATTAAATACTAGACACCGAACAAAAAAATAGGCCTACCCCACCCACCCTACCAAATCATTGTGTGTATATATATATATATATATAGAAACCTTGCACGTTCCAATTATAACAAATACTACGAACTTGTTCTCTCCATCTTCCTCTTCTTTCACGTTTTCCCCTTGCAGTTATATATTCTTTTTTCCAGAATTTAAGATCCTTTCTTTGCACAAAAGTAACTATATTATAAAAAAAAAAAAACAGAAATTTCACTTTGAGTTATTGAAATTCCTTCAAATTATTAAACCCCTTTGAATCATTTCTCTTATAGGTAAAAGATTACAACTTCTTTTGGTAAATTAGTTTCAAGATTCAATTTTTATGGTTTTTTTTTCAGAATTTTTGCTAATGGGTTGAGTTTTTTGTGTGTTAATTTTTGTTAGTAATATAACATATTCCCTTTTAGTTTTTGGGTTTTGGGTTTCTCACATTTGCAGTTCAGCAATTTTTTTTATTTTTTTTTACAGTTGTTCAAGATTCAATTTTTATGGGTATTTCTGATAATTTGTGCTAATGGGTTGACTTTTTTTTTTTTTTTCTTAGGTATTTTGAAGATCTCAAGTTTTTCTTTTTGGTGATTTAGTTTTTGGGTTTCTCTCATTTGAGTTTAATAAGTTTTTTTTTTTTTTTTTTAACAGTTTGATCAAGATTTGATTTTTATGGGTATTTCTTGAAATTTTTGCTAATGAGTTGATTGTTTTTGTTGTTTTTTTTAGGTATTTTGAAGAACCCAAGTTTTTCTTTTTGGTAATTTAGCTTTTGGGTATCTCCCATTTTGAGTTCAGCAAAAAAAAATATTACAGTTTGATTAAAAAGATTCAATTTTTATGTGTATTTCTTGTAAATTTTGAGTTTTTTGTGTTGATTTTTTGTTTAGGTATTTTGAAGAAAAGATGTTGGGAGAACTCATCACCAGCAGTTTAGTGTATGTGATCTTTTGTTTTCTTGTTTTAACTATTGCTTTTGATGATTCCTTCTGTTTTTGTCTTTTGGATTTTTGAGCTTTATTGCTTTTTGTTTTGTATGTGTGGGGTTTATAGTGTATTTTTTGAACTTTGCTTTATAATTTTTTTTGTTTTTTGGCAGATTGGTTCTTGGATATGCATATCCTGCTTTTGAATGTTATAAGACTATTGAGAAGAACAGAGTTGAAATTGAAGAACTCAGATTTTGGTGCCAATATTGGTAAATAACTTTGTTCTTATACTTTTTCGTTTGTTGTGGGGTTATGAGTTTCTTGGAACTTGTAGTTTTGAACATGTGTAAAGGGTCCGGAGAAGGGCCCGATAACAAGAATCTATTGTTTGCAGCCTTATCTTGCATTTCTGGCAGAGGCTGTATACCTCATGGTCACGTAGAATGTGTCATAATAAAGAAATAGTGTCACACAAAGTGGAACGGATAAAGTATTATTTTTGGATTATTTGGGTTGGTGGGGTTGTTAATTGAGGAGGGAGTGGGGTGGGGTGGGGTGGGAGAGTTGAACCATCAAGAAAGCAAAGTTGGCGAAAAGGGATTTGTAGAAATGATTGGTATTGAGTAGTCTTTTGACATGTTCAAGCTTTTTGATTAATTAAAAAAAAAGTCTAATTATAACTTCTAATCAAATTATTTTCTTTAGATAAACTTTAGGTCAACCAATGATGATCAAAAGCCTATTCTTTTAGTCCATACTAATTGATAGAGTAGTTAGCAATTTACAACTACCCATATGAAATGACATGTAAAAAGAAGTATTAATGAGATTCTAGAAAGTAAATGGTAACATACTTTGGTCTATTGGAACTTTATTCCTTTCTTGACTTGGTCCTTTTCTACTTGTATCTTACATTAGAAGGGACACTACGTTGTTCGGATCCTCTGATGTTGTTGTATCAGTGTTGGATCCTTAAAAAATGCATAGCTTTTGGAGGATCCGGCACGCATGTGACTATATTTCTTAGGAGTCCGAGTAACATAGAGTGAGGTTGAGTTTGTTGGGGTTGGCGAGAGAGAGTCGACAATTTTGCTACATGCTTTCTTCTAATTTTCCCTCTATTGTAGGTGAACGGTTTTGATTAGTTCTAATTTGTTTTTTTTTCTTGTTCAGGATTATTGTGGCACTGTTGAGAATATTTGAGAGCATTGGTGATGTGTTCATGACATGGTATGAACTCAATAAACTTCTAGGCCTTCCATCTGATACATGAAATCTAAGAATATGCTCAAACTCTGAATGTCGATGCTCTTTTGTCGTAATATCCAAAATACAGTACTTTTGGAAGACTTGACACACACCCATCGACATTTTAAAAGAGTTTGAGCAACATAGCATGAAACTTCAATTCACAATTCTTATTTTTTAAAACAATTATAATCGAATTCACACTTATTGCGTGGAGGACTCACTGATATCACTAGGTTATATACGCCTTTGTAGTATTACCTTGACTTCCAGGCCTTCCATTCAATACATGAAACCTATGTTGCTCTGACTCAAAAAATGTCACCTCACTCGTGTCAGATCCTTCAAAGATGCACTACTTTCGAAGGATCCAAGACACATCCATCGTCATATTTGAAGAGTCCAAACAACATAGCACATTCTTCTTTTAAAAAATAAGATTATAATCAAACTCACACGCCCAAAAGACTCTGACCGGTATCACTAGACTGTAAGCCTTATGATGTGGAATTTGCATTTGACATTTCATTTTGTGTTGTTATTTCAGGCTACCAATGTATAGTGAGGCAAAATTGGCACTTATAATATACTTATGGTATCCAAAAACAAAGGGAACAGGATACATATATGATACATTATTGAAACCATATGTGTCAAGGCATGAACCAGATATTGACAGGGGATTTCTTGAGTTCAGAACAAGGGCATTTGACTTGGCTATTTATTACTGGCAAAATTGCACTGAATTGGGACAAGCAAAGTTCTTTCAATTGCTTGATTTTGCTTCTCCATCTAGAAAAGAATCACAGCTTAGCTCTGAGGTACTTTTCTCTTATACATTCTCTCCCTACGTATTTTCTTCGAAACAACATCTTACTGAAATGCAGAATAAGATTATGTATAATAGACCTTTGTAGTCTAGTCCTTTTCTGGATTCCGCGCATAAGCTTAGTGGACTAAACCGTCTTTTTAGAAAGAAAAAAAACAACATATTTTCTTGATTTCGTGAATGTTTTTCGTGTCAGTTAGTCCTTTTCCAAAATTTTCAAAGATATAGGACCTATATTAACCTCTTGCTAAAATGCAGAGCTTATAATAGACCCTTGTGGTTTCTTAGTGCACTGAAGTGTCCTTTCAGAAAAAACAACATATTTTCTTGATTTTGTGAATGTTTTGCATGTGGATGAGTCCTTTTTCAAAAAATTTAGAGATATTTTTTGACAAAGCAAAAGATTTCGAGATATTAGACTTATATTTTCTTCAAAACAACCTCTTACTGAAATGCAGAGTAAGACGATGTATAATAGACTTTTTATGGTTTAGCCCTTTCTTGACCCCACGCATAAGCGTAGTGCACTAGACTGTCCTTTTAGAAAAAAACAACATATTTTCTTGTTTTCGTCAAAGGTTTTGGGTGTGGATTAGTCCTTTTTCAAAATTTTCAAAAATATAGGACCTTTTGAATCGAATTCCATATTGGGCTCTAGGAAATCTACTTATTGGGCCTTGAAATCATATTGGGCCGGTCCAACATCCATAACATTACATGGTTCAATCTTTTCACATTTCTTAAATATTACTTCACATAAATTGAAACGAAACGAATGGAGTGATGTATTTACGAACGAAGCTTTCACATTGAATTACAAGGAACTTATTAATAATGAGACAAATCTTACACGTTTAAATTTCATAGGTTGTCTTAATTTTCTATTTTCCACCCTACGTAATTCATAAAAACAATCATACAATTAAATAAAAATTGAAAAATACCAACAAAATTAAATTCACAAATTATTCCTCACCATTCCTTCATTTTCCCACTTCATTTTCCCACTATCACCATCATAATCTATTTTCTTATTTCCTCGTTACTTCCTCCTCTCTTTGCGTGTCTTATATATCTTACGAAGGTGTTTGACTAAGCTTATAAGTAAACATCGAGTCATGCTATATAATATTTATGTGATTATAAGAAATTTGACTAATTCTTGCAGCAAAGAAATGGTACTGACCATTCTCGTAGACTGCCACCATCTTCGGCCCCACCATCGTCATCGTCATCATCATCATCATTATTCGGGTTCTTCCGGAGAAGTAAGCCGTCGAGGCAATCACCACCACCATCACCACCACCACGATCAGACAGGAGGCAACCACCACAATCTCCGCGGTCTTACTCCTCTCACCGTGCCGTATTCTAAACCGGAAATGGTCCGGATGTAGTACATCCGGAGGATCTTCGATACGTAGACCCGGATTATCTCGAACCCGGTTCGGATCACAATATGGATTCTAACCCGATCCAAATATAGAACGCTCTAACTAAATAGTATAACTAGAAATAGTAACAAAATTTGTACATTGTAATTTGTAAATAATCAAAAATGACAACAAAAAAAAATCAATATTCTTTTATTGAATTTTTTTCCTGTTTTTATGGTTTACATAGAGAAAAATGAAATTCGTTGTACATTTATGATCCTATTTTTTTAATCGAATTTCAATAGGAGTATATATTCTGTATATCGGGTTATTTGTATTTGTTGTTATCTGGAGCTCCGGATCCGAATAGCACGAAGTATCCAATCAACAGCTCTACTCAAAGGAGCAAAAATGTGCCGATCAACGAATTCGATTACTCCGGCGACGGGATTGTTAACCGGAAAACGAAACCAGAGGCGGCTAAATAAGCTCCGTCCGGTTGAATCCGGCGAAGTCGACATCGGCTGAAGATAAGCCCAAGCGGCTTGCTTCACAAGTCGATTCCGGATTGAAATCTCGGAACCTGATTGGCCGTTGCTCGCCGTAGCCATAGGCCGGGGAGAATTAACAGCGACCGGCGGTAATAGATCCCTCAGAGAAGTATACGATACAGGCTTAATTGAGAAAAGCTCAAAATCATCGCTTACCGAATTCGTCAACGAAGACGAAGCCGATGACGTGGCGGTAGCTGTAGTAGTTGATGCCGATGATTGAAGAGGTAAGCTGAGCTTTGTAGGAAGCGTAACGGAGTTGCGGCGACGGAGGATTGGATTTTCCGGTGCGGCGGCGGTTGGCTCAACGACGGTCATAGCTGAGGATAGTGAGAGAAACTTCTACAGAGAGAGAGAGACAGTAGTCAATAAGGGAGGCGTGTAGGAGTTGAGTGGTTGGCTTTATATATAAAATTAGAGAGAATTTTAAACTTAATAATCTAACTATAGAAAAATATTTATGATTATTTATAAGGTATTTACAGAAATTTTTTTAACATATTAAAAAGTATACTTAATAAATAGTAAAATTTATTAATTGCATAAAAATAAATATTTTTACGCAAGTTTAGGATAGAAAGTTGGTAGGTAATCAGTATTGTCTGATTTTTTATTATTATTATTTTCGTACTCGTCAAATTTTATTACTTAAGTTATTTTATCCACCTCGATTATCATATTACCTTGTTGTTGGTACTATTCTCGTCTATATTATTAAAAAATATCAGCATAACTTGCTTCACTATTATATTTTCTTTTTCATATTTGATTTTAATATGTTTTACTTGAATTGATTATCCATCAGAAAAATTACTCTACCTTCACAAGAGTAAAAATACATACACATCATTCTCCTCGTATCACAATTATAAAATACATGGTGATTGGTATGTTATTGCTATTAAATGTACTCTCGTTGTTCTTATTTAGTTGTCACCGTTTTAAATTTCACGTTTTTCATGAAATTAAATAAATTTATCATTATATATTTATTTGGTGTTCTGTTGATGTCAGGTTTTCAATAAATGAAGATGAATCAATGTACTTATTTTTCTATGGTGGGGAAATGTATATTTTCAAGGCTAATAACTTTCAAGGGTAAAATGAGAAGAATAGTGTCATTTATACCTTATTTTTTGAAATGTCAAATATTAAAGGACATCTATTTTTAGTAAATACGATATACAAATAAGATAGAAGGGAGTACGATTTTTTTCTCTTTTTTTTTTTTAATAGACCTTATAAATTATGAATTTAAATTAATCAGAGTTTCAAAGCAATTACAAAATACTGCATGAATATATATATAAGTTAATTAATGAAAGCATATAAAATTGATTTGAATAAATATTATTTTAATTCATTTTTATTAGAAAGAATTGTGTGTATAAGAAAAGCATGGTGATAGTGGGAGTAATTTTTTAAATTATAATTTTGGTTTGTTGGAGTAACGCAATTATTGGCGTATATTGTCATTGTCTTTTTGTCTTTTTGTCTTTCTTTATTATTATTTTTCTTTAAGGAATGTCTTCAAATGAATGAATTCTTATTTATGACATTTTATTATGTTATTGATATCAATTATAGCAAGCTTATTAACTAATTTTCATAATTAATCTCGTCTTAATAATATAAAGAAGCATTATAATGATATGGGAAAAAATTTAAACTAAAATTAGCTCGTGAAAGCATATATAACATATAGACACAAAACATAAAGGTGCCTTTTAACTTGACGTTAAATGATAATTATGTCATCTGACTCTGAATGTATACAAGTAGACACTTAAATTTGTGTAAACCGAATAAACAGACACATTCGTCCTACATGGCGTCCTATGGGACAATTTTGTGTCTTATGTGACTTCCTACTTGTATTATGCCACGTAGAACGTGTATCTTTACGTGTTCAATTTTGTACAAGTCAAGTTAAAGGACATATTTATTTATCCTAAGAGGGGAGTCTGAATTTGAAATTTATGGACTCAAGATTTTAACTCTTTTAAATTAATGCGCTCTAAATTGATATTTTTTACATAGAAAATAAATATAGAATTTTAATTAAAATTATTAAGTTTTATCACTACGATATACTCTCTAGAAAAAAGAAAATAATGAATTTGATCGATTATTGGAAAAGACAAAAATAAATCATGTTATTCATTTGAGTTTAGTCTTTATCATTTCTAATAATTTTGTTTTTAAGTAACCAACTTCTGAAAGTGATGGTGAATTAACGTGTATTTTATAAGTTATTAAATAAAAAAAATTGTCTTTTTGTTAGAAATAATCATCATTACATTTTACTTAAAGAAAAAATATGTGTGCCTTATTGGTGTTAAAAAAAACTAATTATAATGATTAAGTTAAGGATATACTATGATGACGCAGCATCTACGTGATTATAAAAATGACAAAAAGAGGGGGAGTGATCTAGACTGGACGTTCGGTATTTGATTCGATATTTTTGAAATTTTAATTTCGATAATATATAATAAAAATAGATAATAAATATCACACTTTTAAAGTTTGGTCCAATAATATATATAAATTAAATTTTGATACAGATTCTAACTCAATTTGGTAATTTGATTATGTTCAACAATACTTATAGTAAGATCAATACAAAGGGTGGAATTTGGAACATTTTCTCGAAAATAATCAAAATATAAAGAAGTAAATATATTAAAAAATTAAACGAATCAATCTCTTGCGTATTTTTGGAACTTGCAGGAAAATTTGCATCTGTTACTCTTTAAATGTACATTGAATTAATACGTACGCTTCAGTTTAATAGTTTGTAAACTCTCTCGATATATATATATATATTTGGACACTCTAGCTAGAATCCACAACCGCTACTCTTTGAATGCGCATAGGGTAAACCTACTCTTGTACAATAGATCGCAAACATCACAAAAGAGTTACGTTTGCATTAGGTAAATTTAATGCGATGAGCTCGACTGAAAAGATATTGACAAAAGAAATCAATGTTTGACCTTAAATATGAAATACCATATGTTATACTAATTTAATCATTTTTACGATTCAATAACCCGATTATATTTTCCTTATATATGTGTGCAAAACCTAGGATCATCAAAAAGCAATACTACAAGTTTTCTAGTAATTATTTATTTATTATTAAGATATTCTATTATCAGTCTTTTTTTATTTTGAAACTCATTATTGTTCGATCATACTAATTATCTTTTACAATCTATGACATATTCAACATTTCAACACATTTATTAAATTAAATAATTGAGATATACGATAAACTTGTCTAAATACTATTGTTAGGTAAAATAAAATGAGAAGAATAATTTATATCCATTTAAGAATTTTAGGGGATGAAATTCTAAATTCTTTTAGCATGTCGACATAAATAAATAGTACTAATGACCAACAAGAAAAATGCAAGTACAACACGTGGTTCTTGTGATTGAAAGAGAAAGAACAAAAGAGACAAATAAATAAATAAATAGACTCCATTATCACTTTTTAGAGAAAAGGCTAGGCTAAATACGTCTTTGCTTGCTTTTAATAATTAGATAAGGTTTGAGTTGTTTGGTAAGTTGTATAAGAATAATATTAAATAAGGTGTATATATTAAAATGAGGTTGATATTAATAATGTTGGTATTAATTAGTTACGGTAAGATTATTTCTTATGTATTACTTGATTTAACGTACTAAAAATAACATATGTTTAATAATTTCTTTTAAAAAAATATTTGTTTTACAAATATACCCTCCACAAATATTGTGAAAATGATGTGGAAAAAGTTTTGAGGAGCAGTTGTGTGTTTATAATTATGCTAATGCATGTATTAAAATTTCTTAATATTGCTAATACGATGATTTATCATGTATTAGTTGTACATAATATAATATCAAATAGAGTGTATATCCAAAATATTGGTAATACCCAAAGTTAATGTAATTGTTTTTTATTTTACAAACTGTTTTTAGAAGTAACATTTTATTTTTTAAACTATAAAGTTAAGTGAGTTTGAAAAGTCACAAATTGGAATTGAATGTAATTACAAGTAAATGAAATAACTGTATGATTTGATATGTTTCCTTCCAACTAATTAATTAATCAATTAATTAATACTCTCTCCGTCCCATTTTATGTGACAATATTTGACCGGGCACGGAGTTTAAAAAATAAATGAAGACTTTGAAATGTTTACTAAATTGCCCTTTTAAAAAGTAGACTCAATTTCTCTCTCCTCATAAATGTATTGGAGTATTATTTTAAGATTAAGTGGGACCAACAAGGATAAAAAAGGAATTGTACCTTTAAATACTTTCCATATAAGGAAATGTGACATTCTTTTTGGGACTGACTAAAAAGAAAATGTTACCACATAAAATGGGACGGAGGAAGTACTTATTTACTTATAAGCCTTTTTTTAATTGATTGATGGTAAGTCTTGGTCAACTAAAGTGCACGTTTTTTAACCACTTATTTATTTTATAAATAGGTGTGAATTATCTTAAACATAGTTATAAAATTATTATGATGTTGATTTAAATATTTCTGTCAAAGTCCCCATTCAAGATGTGAAGGAGTGATTTAATAAGATGAGATTGGTTGTGGAAACTGATGGTGAATTACTTTTATAATGATGTTTTAGTTTTTTATTGTAAATTTTTTATTAAAAAATTAACGTTTTTCTATATCATCTGTTAAGAAATCAGCTAATCAGGTTACTCAATATCTTGCTAGAGCATCTATTTCTATATCTGATTCGATAGAGTAGGATACTACCTGTCCGACTCTCATTACCAATGTACTTGCTTTTATTAACTCTTTTGTATTTTCATGATGATAAAATTAATATGGGAAAAAATGTTGTCTTTTCTTTCATATAGATGGTATCAAAGAAAAAAAAATTAATATTTTTTTGATTGGACCAAAATTAACTGAACTGAAATTCCACATGTGGAAAATGACATTATATTAGTTTTTATTTCTCAACAAGTATGAAAAATAATAGTCCAACCATTTGCTTAAATTAGGACTAATTGCATAGACCTTTCATGAGGTTTAATTCTATATGTCTCAAAATTTGAACACTCTGTCATATTTGTATTAGGATCTTGATTGATTTGATTTGTATTGTGTAGGTCTCAGCGAAATTTAATTTGTTGATAAGAGATTCTGAATGAAAAATCGATCAAAAATGTTATCGACTAGTCAAATTCTGATGAATCTATAAGAAACTAGTACAATTTTCAGACAGTAAATATTTGTTTAAGAGTGAAGAGATCTTATCATCCTACCACAACCTCGGTCCTCGAATAGTCAAATACCTAAAATATATTTTTGGCTACTTGCTAGTTACTCTATAGTACACAGAAAAACATACAAGAAATTAATGATTTTATTTTTCTTATAATTGAACATACAAATAATTTTATCAAAAATACATAATCATCCTCAATTTTTTCTTTTACAATTAAAAAAATCACTCAATTTCCCCTAAATATATAATAGAAAGTTACTAGGAGAAAACAAATGAGTTATTTCCTATAATAGTTAGATAAAGTTAAATAATCTTTTATTAAAAAAAAGTAGTGCAATAACTTCGGGATATCTAAATAAAATTGAGTGACTTTTTTAACAAATTATAAAAGTATAATCTAATGATATTTGGATAATAAAGTGAAAATTGAATAACCAATTGCTCTAAATCAGAAATTTCAGGGATCTACATGATATAAATAATAAATTAGGTGGCTAACCTGACATTTCAATTAAATTAATTTGTTGAGCTGTCTTTCAAAACCTTTGAATTGGTGGCAACATAATTGTGGAATCAGTATTTGAAATTTAATTTTTAATTTATAACTTATTTTAGCTACTAAATTTGTAATTAAATATTCATATATTTAATGAATTTCTTAATACTAAACATAAAATTTATATAAAAATTACTGGATTCATCTAAATATATACTTAATATTGTAGCTCCGTCCCGAGGTGACAATGGTCCTCTCTTGACCACGTATATATATACTTTGATGTTGGTATTTTTAACTTATTTCATGTGGCCTTATTAACTTAAAGTTTATTCAAATTTGGCATCCATCCTAGATAAACTATCCATCTCATAGTGTAATGACTCCCCACAAATAATCGATTAGGCAGTTAGGTATTTTTAGACGGAAAAAAAATAATCTTTTAAGATTGATCATTACGTGTCACCACCTTCCATCTATCCTTCATATTCAATTAAGGTTGTCACTACGAAGCGACAATGAACTAAAGTAAAGGTAAAACAACAATCAATTAATTGATACAAAGACGAAGTCAGGATTTAAAACTTATAACAATTCCAATTTTATAAAATCATCGAATTTTAAATTTATAACGCGTATTCATCAAATTACATACTCTGGCAAGACAAAGCTACTGAATTGCAAATATTTTAACACTTTTTGTTACGATAATCAAAGTTTAATATGACAAAGGCATAAATTAGAGTTGAGATTATAAGTTCAGAATTATTTGAGCATTTTTGTAGATAACTTTTCTGTTAGGTCAATTACTTTAAGTTACTTTGTGTTCCATTAAACAACTTCAAGCTTGTGGTGGTCACTAGTCAGTAGTCACATACCAACAAATTCTTTATTTATGGCTTAATTAACAAGCAGTAGTTATTATTTTTTAATTATTTTGGGTCCAAAACTGAAAAGTCACTTTTTAATTAAAATTCACCTTGTGAAATTATACTATTTTTAGTTATTAGTATAAAGATAGATCTAAAAAAATTGAAATTTTGACTCTCAACAAGTGTTCTAAAAGGCACTTGGATTTCAAACAACTATATATCTTTTGAGTCAATCTTGACGTAATTTTAAGTCTATCTCATCTCTTTGTAGGTCACATGTACTTTCTCGATTATGATCATTTCTAATCTTGTCGAGCTACTTTCACATAGATCGAAGTCATAAAAATGAATCTAGGAACCAAAAAGTAAATTATTTTTTTCTCAAAAAAGAAAAGATAAACAATAATTTATCCAGAAAGAAATTCTATAAACTGTACCTGCAAAATCATATGCTTGAGAATTGAGCATCAAAAGAACACTTAAATATTGTGCTATTGCAAGCCAAATTTGCACCCAAAGTGTTCAAAAAAATGCCATAAAAATATAATCTGATGCACCTGTTTTTGTTTATGAAGAATTTTATAAATACGCGACGTTTCCTTCCCATACTTTTAACTCAATCTGTTGCACCTTCTGTGCAGCTCTGTTTGGTTACAAGTATAATAAAACCATGTCAAAGTGGTCAAGCAGATTCCGCAACTGTACAAAGTCTCAATCTTTTGGCTTTGAGTAGTAAGTAAACCGTCCAGAGCCCTTATAAGGGGCAAAACAGCAAGAAAGGAGAGGGTGAATTCTTGTTTCCGATTAAATAGACTGGAATTTTTCCAAGTTCAGCTTATTCGCAAGAGCCTGTATCATCTTGGTGGCACGTTCATTGGATCTGGTACGTCAGCAATAGTAGATGGAGTGTGTGCCCGTGGGGTACCTAGATCATCTATTCCAAAATCACGGAGCAAGGTTTCCCCATCCCATTCAACTGTAGCTATTATTGAAGTTAAGGGAAGCGGGGATTTAACAAAAAGATCTACGAATGGAAGAAACCTTAAAAGAAAAGGATACAATCTGTCTTCCACATATCTGTGATGCTAACATTTGCATCTGATAGGAGCCAGTAATCTGAGTCATTCTGCAACAAACACAGAGCATTTATAACTTTAAATTTAGCGCAAGAACGAAGGAATTCTATTTTATTTTCGTGAAGCTCTGAAGTGTCAAGTCATGAAGCAATATATTAGTGCATTTTCTACCACACGGCAACACTTAGTAGCCATAAATATGTCATGATTAGAACACATGACCATGAGTTCAGATTTTACCATGTAGTTGGTGCTAATCACATTGACTTTTGAAACGGGAATTGAAGAGCTTGTTTATTGATTGCCTTGTTTGGTGCGTAAGCATATTTCGCTTAGACCACATCATCTTGTTAATAAGACCAAGTTCTAGAGAAGCACACTTACATCAACATCCGAAGGGAGAATCTTCATCATTCCACCATTGTAATCCTGTGAAGTACCAAGATCAGAACTCAAGTGATCAACATTGTGTGTTTGTCCTTCATTCTCAGTAACACTGTTTGAAACAGTTGATATCTCCATTGTAGGATAATCCTTTGAGCCTGAACTTGAAGCGACTGGGATGGTCGTTGGCGGTTCAACACCATTCATCTCCTCAAACTTCTCCTCAAATTGACTAATCAAAACAGAAAATACCAAATAGGAGAGTCAGATGACCTTTTCCGAAAGTTAGAAATATGAAGTACGGAAGTAGCGACCAGGACATGTTTAATGGCTCTACAAGCCAATGATACCTGACAAGGTAGACATCAATGGGACCCATTGTGCTTCTGAGTATAATTCTATATCTCCTCTGTGGATAGTCCACGGCCTGTGGATGATACATGTTATTTCACCTATATGAGATATGTAAGACATTTTCCCATATTCGCTTCCTTTCTCAACTTACCTCATCGGGATCTGGGACTTCCAGGGTGGTGCCATGAGGAGCTTTAACTGCTATTAGGGTCTCATTCTGCCAGGATTAAAGAGTATAAACTTATTCATAGGTTCTTTGAGTAGATCACTCCAAAAATACAATCATTTTGCAACAATGATGAAACGGTTATAAAAGAAAACACATAAATGGCAAAGTGAACCTGAAAACAAGGTAGGCTCTTTATATCTTCTTCAGTTACAAAAAGCCACCTAATTCAGAGTTGAAATTGTCGTCAACAAAGAGCGAAGTATCAAATCTGGGTAACAACTATGTAGTAAGGACAGGCACAAGAAGTTACCTTTCGTTGTTTTCGTCTTCACTCATATCCCTCAACTTTTCTTGCATTTCTCTGCAATAATCTAAAGATCAGCACAATGACATAGTTCAAGAAAGGTCATTGACTCTGACAAACCACATACCTAATTCGCTCATCCAGTCTTCGCTCCTCCATTGAAAGTCTGTCAGTTTCGGCCTGCAAAAATTGCAAGCTACTTACTAGAAAGTTCAATTTTTGGATAATACATTACTTCAAAGTGAAGTTCTCATACAACTGGAGTTCTATTCAAGTGCTGAAAACTAGTTTAACAGTGGATATCTATCATAACATAGATGAAGACACTATCTTCGCAATCAAATAGTTAAGGAAGCATATACGAATACCTTTAAAATGGAAGCATCATTATCCACTTCTCCAGGTCTAGAAGAATCAACACCCCTAAGGAGTGATTATGGAATTTTCACATCAGTATAGCTTCAGATGTTTAACAGATCACTGCAAGCAGTGTCTAAGTAGAAATATGTGTTTATATCCAAGCAAAGCTAGCTTACTTCCATTGTATTCTGTTCTTGAGCTTCTTTTCAATAAGACCAATTCCTTCAAGCACATTTGTTATATCATAGATCCTTCTTTTCTGCACCTGTATGATCCAGAAATTATAATCAGAGTTTAACAATGCAATGAGAAAACTTCTAGCTAAATAATATATCACCTCCAAAGTGTCTGCAGCTTGGTTAAGATCAAGCATACCATCTTCCGCATGCTTAATCAAGTTGATAAATTTCTTGGTTAAAAGGCCTGAACAAAAGACAGTGGTTCAATTTTAGGTTTATTCCACCATAAAATAACGCTTTCAATAAAAACTTTTACAACAAACCAATCCCTGGGAAAAAAATCATGGAATACCCAATGAACTGTCGTAGCGGCAGCTTGCAGGTGTAAGAGGAGAAGGAGAACCTGTAAAATTGCAAGCCACAAGTTATTAAGACAATATCAACCAATGCAACCATGACAATACAGACAGTTTTCTATATACAACCTCCTTTAGATAGATGCAGAGGGAAATAAAATTTGAACGTTTGCTTGTGTCTAGTTACAACCAAGACAAAAAAAAAATTGACACCAAACCTCACCAGCATTATAGAGAGGAGTTTGAGGTCCAGATTTATTATTTTTTGTGGCTCTTGACCGTCCATGTGTTCTTCCACCTTTACCGGACACAGGCGTTCCAAGTGGACTATTGGCCACATCTGCATACCCAGAATTAGCAGTCCAGTCACTGGACTCAACTTCTTTAATATAGCCTGTCTTCCGCTTTAGTGCCTACAGGGGCATTAAGTGTGCAAAGTAGAAATAAGTGATCAACAAGTAATACGTAGCAAACTAATGAACAATTACGACTAAACTCTGAATTTTCCTGGGATAAATTAGAGTATCTAGAATTAAAAAATTCTTGACTTGAGCACATAAGAGTATTATCAAACTAAAAACAACAAGGGTGGACAGCTGTATAAGAAGGCTCCCTCCGGGCAGGCTCAGGGATGGTGACTGTAGACAGCTAACCTCCTTATGGAGACGCTGGTTACAAGACATAAGCACTAAACCTTACACCTAAAATAATAAGCCTATAGAAGGAAATCCATAACTAACAGAGCTTCAGTTTAATGTAGCTAGTGCTAACTAATTAGAGAATACAAGCAAGACCTGATTGTTACTTAAGCAAAGGAGCTAATTCTGAAGATGAACCAACAATAAAAATCCTCCCACTCAATCTTCTCTAGTTATCAATAGGACTCAAGACATGAATGACACCAATCATATCCACATACAAATAGAAAATGGCATTCAGGTTTCATGATGTTTATCAGATCAACAAAGCTACATTACATGTTCAACCACGTAACCAAATTGGTTGTCACGTGCAGAACAGTATAAATCACAACCAACTCACTTGACTCATTTACTCCTTTTTACCAAATTTAGCCATCAGTGTCTGGATGTATTCAGCTAACAAGGGGTAAATGACCTCCGGGAAATCAAAAATGAAAAACCAGAGGCAGCTTAACAGCTTAACCCAACAAAGCAATTAGCTATATACCAAATACCATGGCTATTCAAGCAAATATGTTAACTTAACCAACCCAATACCAGGTTCCAAACAGCATTCCAACCACAATAATTAGCCTCAAAAGTTATTCACACAATGAAATACATATATTGCAGATCAAAAAAATCGCAAGTAATCACAAAATGCACAAAACAGCAACAATTTAACTCGAAATTATAAAGACATATAATCAAACCCCATAAGATATCTTTCTTCAAAATATCTAATTCATGTCTCTACTACTCAACCCCAATTATAATCTTAAGTTCCATTTCAAAAGGCAAGACACACTACTAGAATCCAACAGCAATCCCAATTAAAAAACATTCCACAAACGACAATCTTAGTTCAAACAAGAAAGCTAGTAACCACAAAATGCACAAAAACAGCAACAATTGAACTCAAAATTACACCTTTTTAGCTACATTTAATCTAACCCCACAAGATATCTTTCTTCAAAATATCTAATTCACGTCTCCACTACTTAATCCCACCCCTAGTCTAAAGTTCCTATATTTCAAAATGCAAAACCCACTAATAGAATCAAACAGCAATCCTCAACAACTACACTATTAGCTCAAACAAGAATGCTAGTAACCGCAAAACGCACAAAAACAGCAACAATTGAACTCAAAATTACACCTTTTTAGCTACATTTAATCAAACCCCACAAGATATCTTTCTTCAAAATATCTAATTCACATCACCACTACTTAATCCCACCTCTAATCTAAAGTTCCCATATTTCAACACGCAAAACCCACTAATAGAATCAAACAGCAATCCTCAACAACTACACTATTAGCTCAAACAAGAATGCTAGTTACCGCAAAATGCACAAAAACAGCAACAATTCAACCCAAAATTACATCTTTTTAGCTACATTTAATCAAACCTACAAGATATCTTTCTTCAAAACATCTAATTCAAGTCTCCACTACTTAATCCCACGTCTAATCTAAATTTCCAATAACTCAAAACGCAAAACCCAATATTAGAATCAAACAGCAATCCTCAACAACTACACTATTAGCTCAAACAAGAATGCTAGTTACTGCAAATGCACAAAAACAGCAACAATTGAACTCAAAATTACATCTTTTTAGCTACATTTAATCACACCCCACAACATATCTTTCTTCAATACATGTAATTCAAGTCTCCACTACTTAATCCCACCTCTAATCTAAAGTTCCCATATTTCAAATCACAAAAACCCACTAAACAGAATCAAACAGCAATCCCCAAAAAAACAACACTATTAACTCAAACAAGAATCCAAAAAACTCACAGGAGACTTAACCACAATAGCTTCAGGCTGCAAACTAGCAGACCCAATTCGAGAATCAACACCAGGGATAGAAAATCGGTGGTAATCCTCAGGTGTAACAAACGGTGGCCTCATAGAAGCAAAAGGTAAGTATCTTTTGATCGGATGAGAGATCTGACTCCTCCCTCCACCGTTTACAGCGGCGGATGATGACTGAGCAGTGGGTGGCGCCGCCGCACCAGTGGATGCACTAGAACCTGTCATTTTTTCACTAGTTTTGAAATTAAAGATATGGAATAGATACCCTTTGAGCTCAAGATTTTGGGATTGTTGAAGAGAAGGGTTCTGAGGGGGGTGGGTATGGGGTGGGGTGGGGTGGGTGGGTAGGGGAAAGGGTTTCTCTGTGAAAGGCAAAGGAGAAAACGAGGGGAGGGAAGGGAGGGAATTTTGGTTTTTGTATAGATGTGGAGGGAAGAGAAAATGTTTTGTTTTGTTTTTTGTTCATTTTGGCCCATATGGATACTTATTATTTGCAATTTGACCCCTTTATTGGTAAAAAATTACTATTTTATTTTTATTTTTTATTCATTTGTTTTGGGCAATAAAATGACAGAGGTTGAGAATTAGGGTAGAAAATTAATTGGTCCAAACGAGTTTTCTCTTTTACGTTGGAGAACCTGATTCTAGTAGGTAGGGGTGGATATTCGGTCTGATTTTATCAAATTTTAGTTCAATTCTTCGATGTGAAAAAATGTGCACCGAATTTCGAACCAATCTAATTTAATTTGGTGTTTTAAAACGACTTTTTCGGTGAGCATGAATAAAAAGTATAAAACACTTAAAAAATGTAAACCATGTTAAGTGGTGATGTATCTCACCATGGAACACTTATTATGCTTAAAAGATTGTTTTTTTTTTTCGGTTAAAGAAATGCCAATATATATATATAATAAATCTTCGGTTCTTCGGTGCATCAAAGTTCTTAGACCCTTACACCAAAATAAAAAGGCGAAGTTTTGAGAAAGAAACACCGACATCTAACCGAAAAATCAAAAAACCAAATCAGTTTGATTCAATCCAAAAAAATTATTTTTCAATATTTATGCCCACTACTAGTACCCTATACTAGTAGGAGCAACTTTTCTACACCATCTTCTGGTACTATTAATTGATATTACATTTTCGATTATCTTACACTATTTTTTGTTTTAAATACTTTTCTTTCCTCATTATTTTCATGCTTGTGGATTTCAAACTTATTTTTAAAAACATTTTTCTTTAGGTAAGGGTCTATTGGAGCGTATCTACCTTACACGAGGTGGGACAGTAAAATTTGCATATATTTTATCTCCCATACACAGTATACTGCATTTTTGAGATCACACTGAATATATTGCTATTGTTTTGAAAATAGAAGTTATAATAGCTCTTAAGATTCATTGCATCTTGAAATCGCATAGATAATTTCGAGTTCATTTCAATTTTATAGGAGGGTAAAATTGTTTCATTTCACATGTCGGTGCGCGACACACACGAAACAATATCTTTTGAAGAGTCCAAGCAACAAAGTCCGAAAGTATACACGGGGAAAAAAGCACAACATAGACAGTATCTAACAAATAAACATATAGCTATCTTTTAGACCTGTGAGATGCTGAAGAGATTGATTACCCAAAAAGTGGATCACTACTACCTGATAAATATATTTCATAGGACTAACATAGAAAAAAAGGCAGCTCGATGCACGAAGCATCCCGCATTCACACAGGATCCGGAGATGCAATAAACATTCTATTTTGCTTCTAAACACCTTCAGATCACAACCATGAATAAGTTTATTGTCCTCGAAAATCAACACTAGTCAACAAGTCCTTATGGCATATTTGCTTTAGTAAAAAACAGAAATGTCCATTATATTCTCACTCATTCCGGACCACCTTTAAAGTACTCGCCAATCAAAGACGATAACGTTATTGCTACAAAGAAACCGGAGAGAATTATAATGACAGTACTGAGAAAACCTTTAACTATACCCAATGAAATCCCCACAAGTGAGGCCTGAGGAGGGTAGAATGTACGCAGACCTTACCATTACCTCGTGGAGGTAGAGAGGCTGTTTCTGAAGGACCTTCGGAAAATCTTCAACCAAAACCAATATTAATCACATTATGAATATCATAAGACGAGTCTTATTAAACAAAGTTCCTAGGCAAAATATATGTCAAGGCACACTGAACATCAGGTACTAGTACTCTCCAAATTATATGAACATATCACAACTTACATTGACTGTATGAAACAAGGATGGTATAATAAACGATCGATGCAGCAAAGTTCTAGCCTCTAGGTGCTACAAATATTTACTTGATTTTGGAGCTGAGCGATCATCAATTCAAGTTTCCTATGACCATGGAATATTAGTAGGTCAATAAGGCAGGGAATGATAGAAATCAATACGATTTGTTCACGAAGTATCCAATAATATCTATCAACTTGTTCGTCATCAACGTAACCTCGTAGTTTTGTTATAGAAATCTTACACTCGCTAACTGCATCTGCTTCTCACAGATGTAAAAGGCCAAGACTAGAGATCAATGCAACTTTCTTCCTAATAGCAATAGGATTTAATCAGAGAAATGTTGGAAATGGCAAATGATGAATTGCTCTGTTCCATACTTCCATTACAAGGAAAAGTAAATACGATATCCACTTCACAATACTCGTGAGAAAAGGGATGGATTGTAAGGAAAAGCAACGCATTGTCCTGGCATCTTAACATCCTTGCTCGCATTATCAGAAACTACTCCAAAATTTATCAAGGAATATCATGCATCTCAATTCCGTGCTTATTGTGTTACTAGTTTCTACATGTACAATGGCATCAAATATCCAAATGGATACTTGCAGAAATATCGTGCAGTACACACACTGCTGCATTTTAGCAACAGAAACTCAACAAAAAACCAATTTTTATCAAACAGGAACACCATCAGCCATTCACCATGTAGAAAAATGGAAAAAGTTGGCCTTTTCTTAATCGACTATACCGTTGTGAACTATCTTGGTTCTACGGTATAGTGATTAGCACTCTGGACTTTGGTTCAGCAACCTGTGCTCGACTCCTAGTAGAAACGACCTTATCAATCAATATTTAACTTACCACGTATTCAAGCAAGCCACATTAGTTACGACAACTTAAATGCATACAAACTAGCATATAACAACTACGTTTCGATACCAAGCAAGTTGAGATCAGCTATGAATCCTCACTAACCGGTATAGTGCTTAGCACTCTGGACTTTGCATTCCGCAACCTGTGTTCGACTCCTCGTAGGAACGACCTTATCAATCAATACTTTACTTATCACATATTCAAGCAAGCCACATTAGTTACCGCAACTTAAATGCATACAAACTAGCATATAACAACTACGTTTTGATACCAAGCAAGTTCAGATCAGCTACGAATCCTCACTAACCATGTCGCTAACAAGATTCTATAGCATCAGGAAACAAGAAATGATCATCAAAATATATTTTTTATAAACAAAATGGGGAAATATGGTTCAAGTTCAATCTATGTTACATTATATGATCAAAATTTGTACACCAAAAGGGAGATTGTCTCACCGGCATAGACGAGCTACAACAAACTTCCAGCCTATCACGAAATCGCGATTCGTGGGACTTCAACATCACAGGCAATGACAAGCACACACCTTTCTCAACACACATCTTGTGCCTTGGCTTTATCCTATTCTCTAAACTAAACGAGAAATACTGAGGAAACACAATCAATTCCTTCAACTCCCTCCCCATTTCCACCACAAAGTAATCGAATTTCGGCTCCAAATTCTCCTCTATACTGTAACAAAACAATGAAGGAAACCTCCTAAACATCACCTTCGCATCTCTCCTCGAAAACCCAATTCTCTGTAAGTAATCCAATCGAGGTATAAACTTAGTCTCCACTGAACAAGAAAGCAAAGTCGCACATTTCGAAACATCTTCAATACCAATAGTACTCTGTAAGAAGTAAAGGGTCGGTCGGAGATTCTTTTCTACACACTTTGTGAGCAGACGGGGTCGTCGACGGAGAACACCCGGAAGTTTTTCGCCGGTGACAAGAGCTTCCCGGAGTAAAAAAGTGACGGCGGGTCGGAGGGTGGTTGAAATTCCGGCGGTTAAAATCTCTGGGCACATGTGTAAAACTCTCCGAACATCAAGAATGGTGAGATTAACAGAGTAAAGGAAGTCAATAACCGATTTGAGGTCAGATAAAGAGGAAGAGACAATTAGGGGTTGTGAAGAAAGGCAATGTAAAGAGTCTACACCAAGTGAATCCAAAAAAAGAAGCTTTTCTTGAAGGTGGAAGTTTTGGGGTGGGGGTGGGGTAGGGAGAGAGGTGGAGGTGGAGGTGGAGATGGGGGTGGGTGGTTTTGGGTGTTGAGGGTATGGAATTGTGGAGGATTTGAAGGATTTGGGAGGAGAAATGGAGGATTTAGGAAGTGAAAAAGAAGAAGAAGATGAAAGATGGAGAGTTTCTTGCATGGTGAGTTCTCTCACATGGTGATTTTCTGGTTGTTTGAGATGAAAAAATGGAGGATATTAGGGTGGGGGAGGGAATTTGTATCAGTGGTGTGGAAGATGGAAAGGGATAAGGGGATGATGTGAGTGAGATGGCATTTCTTGGATATATTTTCCTTGTGTTATCTTGAAAAATTCGTTTAACGAGCTATCAGAAACAACACTTCTATTTCTAAACTAGTGGTAAGATTTGTGAAAATAAACGTCATTGTGTGGGATTACACTGAATATATAGTTATTGTTGGTAGAAAGAAGAAAGAGGGGCAATTTGCTTGGATCATGGCTGCATATCGATTGGTTCAGTTCGATTCGATTTTGAAGTTTATCAATTTAATTTATTGGTTATCGGTTTGTAGATAAGCTAAATCGTTATTGAGTCAATAAGATATTACCTTATCGATAATAAGTTTATCAATTATTAAACGTTATCGATTCAGTTGTCGGTTTAGATGTTAAGATTTGACAAAAAAAATTATATTGAAAATCACTTTGAAACGAGGTGACAACCCAAATAAACCGTGCACATGGGTTGAAAGATTGCATCTTGCTCAAAACAAACACTGGTATATTATAACTGAGAGCTTGAGACAATCAGAAATATAAGTCCAGTTAAGAAAAAAACCTCAAACCCTTAAGAAACTTTATATGCCAAATTGTCTAGATAATATTTATTAATTTACTATCGAGACATTAGTTAACATGTTAAGAAAAAACCTCAAACCGTTAAGAATTAATAACTGAATAATAAAATATATTAAAATCATTACCGAAATCACTAAATCAACCATTGTCGATAAATCAATTAAAAAATTGATTCGATTTTGAACAACTCTAAATTGAATAATGTATATTTTACCCAATGGGCTAAGGATCCTTTATTATTGGGAAAATTAGCAATTAAGTCATAATAACTAACATAATTAGTCATAATAACAACACTTTAAAATATTTATTTAAAATGACAGAATGACAATATTTTTATAAAATAATATGTATTCAGATTTTAGTAAATAAAATTAATTTTATTTAGGGAAAGAGTCCTTTATTGGACCAATCAGATTTTAGTAAATAAAATTAATTTTATTTAGGGAAAGAGTCCTTTATTGGACCAAATTGTATA